>JAQGBH010001493.1:0-32071 GCA_034698265.1 Sminthurinus aureus | reverse complement strand
TCGCTTCCGGAGCCTAAAGCATGTATGCTTTTAAGGCGATATAAAATCGTCACGAAGTGAGGATTTTTAACTTTATTCTTAATCTCAAATCTCAAGGCTCAAGTCGAACAATGAAACTAGTGTTCTAGTTTGTCTATGACAAATGAACGAGTTGAGTTCTCAGTATCATGACTCGAATATAGAAAATACGACAATTTGTGAACAGTGATGCTACATTCACATGCTGTTGTTCAGAAAATTCGGGTCTGTACTGCACAAAAATTAAGCGGCGTTCAACTATCACAGCAGTTACAAAGTTACAACCATGAACTATGAAAAATGAATTATTCTTTTCTTCTTACCCCTTGCTAAACCACAAGTAGACTTTATTTTCAAAGTATTATAAGCCATAATAGTTTTACGACTTTACAAACGTTTTGTGTGGGGCAAAGTTGTACAAGTTTAAGATGTAAAACTATGGTTGCAGTTTGAGGTTTGAGATACCTATTAATGCTGTTTAATTTTTTTGTGCAATTTCAATGCCGTTTAACAAAATAAGTCATACTTTTCGGCTACTCGTGAAAACAGATTTACCATAGTGTGATGCTGTAAGTTTTTTTATGAATTATGAATTATTGAAAAATGAAGAGCAAACTAAAGACAAAAACGTCCACCTGTGTGTTATTTTGAATGGTACATTTTTAATTTGCAAAGCGAGTTTTGAGAGTTGAGCGTAAAACCGGCATTAAAAAACTCTTCATGATGAACTGCACATCAAGTTTTAATGTTTGTCTCAAAATGAAGAACAATTACGCGAATGAATGCAAACCAGATTGCTTATCTTTGTACAAAGAGGCAGTTTATTCTGTCTGAAATCATGCAAACGGCGTCCAATTCCTACAAATTTTGATTAAGCCAAAAGTCTGAATGACCACCACGATTTTTCTTTAGTTACAAAATCCATGGCAACAGATTTTTCTATTGAGTAACTAATGTCTCTGTTTGTTGGAACTCTCTAGAACGTTTTCGGTCATTTCTCAGCCAATTATCAACATTTTCCCACCAAGTAAAAAGGAATTAGTAACTTGAGACGTAGAAGCTGTAACACCGAGTTCTTACGCTAGGTTGAAAGGCTAGCTAGAAAACGAGTTAAATACCGAGTAAGAGCAAAAAGAGGCGATTGGGAGTCGAACCCAATCCTACACGTTAACCGGACGCTTCGGAAACCACTCCGCCACTGCGCCTCAATGAGACGATCTCTCTCTTTCCTCGGTATTGTATGTGTGGACCGCTGCACTCGTTACGTTATACATATGGTGTATGCTAGGCATACGATGTATAGTAACTACACGAGAAGGTTGGCTTGTTACACCTCAATCCTCGATGCTTGTACTATGTACAATGTACAATGTTCATTGTACAGTGCACATTCTTCTATTGTAAACGCTAATGTAATGGGATGTAGTGAAATGTAATACGGCCGAGACAGAGACATAGAATCTGTGTTATCAGTTATCACATGATGAATTAATATAGTGGAAGGAGTGTAAAACAATTCAAGACAAAAAATCCTCTACTCCATTCTACAACCTACAACATTGGCTGAGAGCTACTGTACAATGTACAAAGTATGTGTAATGTGTACTGTGTAGTTTGTGCAGTTGACTTTGTAGCGATACAATCCTTCTTATTACATTAAATGAGACTGGATTGGGTTTTTTCCCTCACACTACACACTACACATTACATATCTTTTGTAGATATCTACTACTATAGTTACTAGTAGCTTTGCCTTTCTCCTCCAATCTATCAAATGAAACGGGAATGGAACTGGCTCCAAAAGTAAAAGTTTTGGCAAACTGTTGATAATCAGAATACGACTAGGAGTATTTATTATACTGTATAAATGCGTATGCATTAATAAGTGTACCGAGATACAAATAGGAGTTTGGAAGGGTCGAGCAAGTAGTAAGAAAAGAGAGAAAGAGCAAGAGCAAGTGACAGTTGCTGTATTGTGTTGCATTGTGCTTGGTTGTACTTGTGTATGGGAATTTGTATAGCAATCTACAGTCTACATGTATCATATATCGTATCGTTTGTAGTTTGTGTGTATGTGTTTGTGTGAGTTGTTGGCTCGGAGAAATAATAAATGGGGGAATGGATCTCATGAAGCATGAAGGCTCTGACTCGTCTAGTTATCTGACTTGATTCACGAGAGTCTGACTATAATATGTATTGATAAATTTTGGTAGTAAATCTAGGGAAAAGAGTCAATAGAGATTAGAGATGATCCAGCTCTAGATAACAAAGGAACGGTGGGGGAGATGGGCTGATCGTCATTCGCTCCATTAACCAATGAATTTACTGGTGTCCTATCGAGACCTCAAACCAGCTCAAATTCTATATTCTATCTATCGCTCTCTCTTTATATCTCTTTCGTTGTCTGTGTCTGGCTGACTTTCTGCTCCTCTCCGTTTCTTCCTTCCTTCTGTTTTTAGTTCCTGTTTGCTTCTGTGGATAATATATAATATACAATTTTAAAAGTATAAGCTCCGTCATATTATGAAAAACTACTGAAATTTTATCATCAAATACCTTTTGTGTATGCAAAAATTCACTTTTTATCAAATATCCATGATAAAATTCCCAGATACACTAGATACTAGATGCATTGAAATATTATTTAGAAATAGTGAAATACATGAGCTGACGTTTTGAGCCTTGAGGTCACAAGTCAGAAGTCAAGCCATTTAAATTGTACATGGTGCATAATATGCATGCAGATTATATTTGACCATTTTTTCTACCGCACATATTTTTTCACATCGCACACGAAGAAAACGGACAAACAAATTTTGCATGTGGATTTTTATAGGTAGTGGGCAATAAAATGTACAAATATTTAAGAAATTGGTATTTCAATTCAAAAGATTTCCGTTTCAAATAAGAGGTAAAAGACGGACAAAATGGCCATGAAAACTATTCATTTAAAAACGGAAAAAATATTATACAAACCCTAAGTTTTGAATTGTGGCTTGCGACTTTTGAGTTATGGTATCAAAATCCATAGACGAAAATTATGATACTAATTGCCAGTTGCCAGTTACCAGTTGCCGGGAGTTCAAGTTGATGGGGGTGGTAATGGTTGGGGATGGCAAACGGCGGTTTCCGCACACACGAGGCAGGAGGCATATGCGGTGTTATATTTATATTATGGTTTGGTTTTGTATGGCTCGGTTTGATATGATATGATATGACATGGTATTGTGGTGATTAGGTTGGCAAGCGGCATTTGTAGCAATGGTAATAACCATTGGTGAAAAAAATTCAGTTTTACTCTCTTTCTCTCTTTCCATTTCTATTTCTATTTGGAAGTGGATCTCGACCTCTGTCTCTCTCTGCGTCTTCCTATTCCAGCTTTTCATATTCAATGCTTCCTTTTCCAATAGGAGTGACTTGGTCCATAAAATTGAACCTTATATTTTATATCGTGGATCCTAGATCGTAGATCGTATTATATTATTACAAGATGTACATGTACATGCTTGGAGTATGGAGTACGGAGTATGGAGAACGGGGATGCTTACTCTTTTCCATTGTAACTTGTAACAACTCGCTCCTCTGTTTCTTGTTCCGTTGGTGGTTTGGAGGTTTCTCTACATCTACAACTACAACTACACACACACTCTCCTCGTTGGCTGACCTTTTTTCTCTTGCTTTTTCCCAGTGGGAAAAGGCACAAGTACCTTTATAAAATTTTATTAAGCAATCGCCTTTCATGATGACTACAGCACTATTTTTTGGCAGTTTTATACTACCAGTTTCGTCCTGGTGTAAAAACCGAAATGTTTTCCCTTTTTGTCGGAGACAAGAAGAAGGAAGAAAGAAGAAAGAAACAGACTTGACTTGTGGTTTGAGTTTCGAGCTTGGAGTTTGGAGTTTTGTGGTCTGAACTCTGAACAGAACAACTTTTGATGTAGATTTTTGGATTTCTCGATTTCTAGTTGAAAATAGAAAGCATAAAATTACTTTTACAAATTGTCATACCCATAGTCCACAGTCCACAGTCCATAGGTTTTCTCCCCTTTTCCAATTTGCATTTTTCTCCACTTGATTTGTAAACTCTGGTGTTTGGCTCTCGTTTATCTACTGTATTGAATGTTGAATGAAAATTCGTACTTTGTTCCTCTCTGGCTTTAAACTGCAGTCTGTGTTTTTTTCACAAATTTTTATCTATTTTTTTCTCAATTCCTTGGCTGTTTTTGTCTAATAATATTTCGGAGTTTGATATCGATATTCCAACGCACAAATTCAAATAGACTGCTGGAAAACTAAACTGGGAGAGCAAAAGCGAGCACGTAATGATGGGATAAAATACCAGATATTTAATATGTAGTCAAAGAATCATTATATGTTTATATATTATCATTTCGCCAACTATTTATTACGCACATTCTACATTTTCGTACGCTTATTTGTCTTGTACACAGAACACAGAACAGAGACGTGGTACATATGGAGATATTAGTCATAATCTTGAATCCTTTTGATTCATGTAATGACTAATTTTAATTTGACTATCGCATTATTCCAGCCTATTTGTTTAAGTACTGGATAATATTAGTGTGAGTAATGTGCAGGATTGCTTATCTGTCTAGAGTCTAGAGTCTAGAGTCTATAGGATAGAGGATAGACCGCTTATTATTCAAGCTCGTTCACCGTAATAATTGAAGCGTGACCCTCTCAATTAGAAAATCATAATTTTGATCTATCGAACGACCATCTGAACTAAATTCCGAGTTGGAGTTGTGAGTTTTGAATGGTAATGGCAAATGATGGGATGCATGTAGATTGTAGATTGTCGAGTGTACAAAGTACAATGTGAGGTCTAGAGATAGCATAAACACCCCTTTGTTAGTTATTTGTTATCATGCAACGGGAATGGAAATGAAAATGGGAAAGTGGGTAGAAATCCTGGCAATGTGTTTGTTCTGTTCTGTTCTGCGTATTTGTTTGTAATGTATTGTGTTTGGAGTTTGGAGTTTGGGCGCGTGTTTGTGGCAGTAGGTTGAGAGCATAATAATATATCTAATTTACTATTATATCCACACACGTAAACCTATCTCAAATCTACAATTTACTCTTAAGTAGTCAAAGTTCATTGAGCATTGAGCATTGAGCATTGATCATTGACGATTGATCACGTGCATTACTGTAGTTGTACCATAGCTCTTGAAAATTGGAACGAGTACAGCAAAAAATCAAGTAGGAGTGTTTTCCTGATAATTAAACACAGATCTACAATCTAAAATCTAGTCTACTGTTTTCGTATTGCGCATCGATTAAGGATGTGAACGCGTGGTAAAATATCTTGGTATTGGTATTGGTATTGGTATTTTACCTTTATAAATGTTTAATATCCATCCACTTTTGAAACTCCCGCCCTTAGACAATTTGTGTTTTATAATAATATATTATACAAGTTCTATTATTATTCATGTAAGGAAGCAAGCTTGAGGTTTGAGATAAACATTTATCTATGAAAACACAGCTCTACTACTGTGTAATTTATAAGCTATGACGTAATTTTTCACTGATACATTTGATGTATTTGTCTCTTCTTTGAGTTTTGAGTTTTGAGTAAATGCAGAATGCAGAACATACATGTATTTCAGCTGTATGATGTACGATATCATACAATTATCATGGAAATTTCTCAAAGTAGATGAAGAAAACATGAGCTTGTATTGGCATGACAACGCTTTCTCAATTTAGTCTGCAACTTTACGCCACTCCACTCCTCACACCACACCAAACCAAACCAATCCTCGTCGACTGAGGATCAAAATTCTTTGGTTTTTCTTGGAGGGAAAATGGAAACGAGTAATGTTAGAATGTAAATGCATTTAAGTTGATTCAAACTCGACAGGAAACATACGGTAGTTTACACAAAAGTAAATGCGATTCCCATCCAGAATCTAGAATCTAGAATCTAGAATCGAGAGTCTGGAAACGGAGAGGGAGAAGACAAGAAGAGAAGAAGAGTAACCCCTCAGGAAATGATAACCATTATCCATAACTATAGCTCCACACACATATCGCCGTTCCATACTTACTCGAACTATGTACAATGTGCAATGTGCACTCTTCACAATCCCGCTCAAGCTTTCATTTTCATCACCAGTCACCAGCCAGCTAGCAACTTTTGAGGCTTTCACACGGGAACAAGATGAAGATGAAGGGGAAAAGGAAGAGAAAGAGAAACAAGAGGGGGAAAGAGAAGAGAAGGAATCATCTGTACTTGGTACTTTGTACATTATACATAAGGGGAAGCAGGGAAAGTGAAACGACATGAAAATTTCAAACTGTACCATTGTACCATACATTTGAAATGCAATGTAACATTCATACCATTCAACAACAATTCCCGTATTATTTATATCCGAATCCATATCCGTAGTCATATTCCTATTCGCATTTTATGGTGGATACATTACATGCTACATGCTACATATTAGATATGCGTGAAATGTAAAATAGATACGAGTTTGTTTAAGTTTACGATTTAAGTAATCAGACTCAACCAGACCAGGCATTAGATGTTAGATGTTAGACGTTAAATATTACGTAACATGTATTACAAAGTACCCTGCACCACACACTAGACTCTAGACAGTAGACAGAAGAAAAGCACCCCTCATCCCTCTTTCCTCGTTTCTGATGCACAGGAATAAGTGAGTGAGTGAGTGAACATGCATCATATATGCAAATAACGGGACCACATAGAGAGTAGAGTGTAGAGTGTAGAGGCAAAATAAATGTCAGCAAATAACCATTCTCAACATGAATGAACATGAGTGTAGAGTGTACTCACTTGTCAGTGCGGTACACTATTACTTTTCCCCAACTCTTCTGCATACATATGTCTAATCTAATCTAATAATATTTGTATTTGTAGTTTTTAGTGCTCTTCTTGCTCTTCTTTCTCTTCATGGTTACATTTTATCCGACGTAAGTTTTAAAACGTAGCGGGAGTGAGGGTATAAGGGTGTAAGTGGAGATGATATATAGCACTCACTATATTATACAATGCAACACACATGATACTTGAAGTATCTAAGCTCTAAGATTAGCAGCCATATCAATATCAATATAACTATCGAATTCCGGAAAAACAAGGCAAGGTAAATAGTTTACAAAATACCTGAGTGTGTTGCCTCGTTACGAGTTACGGGACGCGAGTTAGGAGTTACGAGATATGGCAGAAAAATGAAAAGATGTAAATGTGCGTATGATACTTTGAACGTGAAAGTGGTGGGGAAACGGTGGCGAAAGTACCTGAATTCTAGATTCTAAAAGCTGGAGGAAGGGAGGAAATTGATACACATAAGAGTTTCTCCCTGAAAAAAAGGAATAAATCCCCAATAGACTTGAGTTTTGAATCTTGAGTATTGAGTCTTGAGTCTTGAGGCGTGAGTGGTAGTTAGTAGAAGATACAATAAAATAAAATGAAACAGAGAGAGAGAGAGAAGAGAAAGTGAGAAAGAGGGGCGCAAGAGAACTTGTTAGTAATCGACAGAGAACATTTGTACAGACTTGTGAGTTACAACTTTAACTGCAACATGTGTCTAAAGTCTACAGTCTACAGTAAACAAGTTCAGTGCTCATAAAAATATGCATAAATGGTTTTTTAACGCACTCCAAAATTTAAATATCATGAACTAAATTCATTGACAAAGTTGTGTCATACATCAAAGGAAAGCACGTACAAAACACAAGGCACAACACACGTGTTTTTAGCCACGAACAGTATTCAAAACTTGACGTTTAAATACTAAAAGCGTATTTCTTCAACACTCATCCTAAATGCAGATAGTAAACGATAAGCGCTCATAATGTTTTTGAAAGTATTTGGACCGAAAATATCTTACATCTTTCATATATGTGATACCAGACATCAGATATCGGACTGAAGGTGTAAATTGTGAAGGAAGAGAGTCGAAAGCTAGTGCGAGAATTTCGATTTAAAATCGATGAGGAGTATTACCATCAAGCATCAACCATCAAGTTCCATTCAAGCTTTTTCCCATCTATTTCATCTCGTGCGTACATACGTGAGATGAAATAGAAGAAACGCATACATGTATGTATAGCCGAGTTGATGCGTTGGCTGCAGATTGTAGATTGTAGATAGTTGTGTAAAAGTGAAATGTCCTTCTGACTACATACATATGACATCTATAAATGAAACGGACTAAGGACGTACCTGTAAGACATGGGATGGGATATCCTTAAAATTCCTAGTTATTTGATATACAGATAACAACTGGAGAGGAGAAATGAAAAAGAGGGAGAATGGGGTGAGTAGTGAGTGGTGAGTGATACGCACATATACAACATATGGATGGTTACTATATGAGTGGATTTGACAGGTTGGAAAATATCCGGTTGCCGGCTTTTTCCTTTTTGATGGCTTTGCTTCTGACACTAAAGAGAATTTCATTTTGATATAACTACATTTCCCAATATTCCCATCATCATTGTCATTGTCATCCACATCGTCATCGTCATAGTGGTGGTTGTGAGTATAGAATATAATATAGAGGATAGTTGATACATGCAGGTGCATTCATTCTTTCCCTTTCTTTCTTTTTTCTCCGTGCCTCAAAAGTTCCTCTCAGTCTCTCATGTTTCAACATTTTCAAGAACCTCCAAACTCCATACTCCAAACGGACTTTTATACCTCCTCGGCTTTCTTATTTACTACGGTGGAAATCCATTATTTTACAATATGTAGCAGAGGATCCTAGATGCTACAAGCTCTAAAATCTAAACTCCAAACTGGTATCAGGAATTGTGCGGGATACTCAATATCCAATACTCAATTCATATTTATTGCAGTTCACAGAGACGCACAGTTTCCGTTTCAGTTTTTACACAAAATAGAAAATGTGTAAATTGAATTCTTCAAGTGTCTGGCCCACCAGCCACAATTTTATCTATCTACAATTTACTTGGATTTTTCTCAAGTTCTTATCACTTATTGTTTGTTAGTTAAAGTCAAAATTAATTATGTTTTGGTCTCGTCAAGAGCCTTATTTACACAATATTTTTGTTAATGAATTCCATTTTTCTCATTGCGCTTATTGTGCTTCTTCTACAAGACACAAGAGTGTCACAAGACATGGATCTGTAATGTACAATGTACAGTATTAAAGTGTTGTACAAATCAGAGCAAAATCCCAATGTTTCTGATCATAAGTACCATTAATATTTACCATTTATTTTTGATGATATTTTACAACCAACAACAAACAATGAAATGTTAAAAAACTTGCAAAAAAGTCATAACCTGTTTGAAATATTTCAGGGATGAGCTTAAGATGCTGATGGCAGGCTCATCATAAACAAAAACAAAAATTTCAACACCACAGCTGAAGATTTCAGTGGTTTTTGCTTCGTGCAGCAACAAGATAAATTCTGTTAGAGAAAAAGTTTGGTTTCAGATTTACTGAATGCAAGAGTACACTCGTGTCTCGTGTCTCGTATCTTTCACTAGTCAATTACCTTGTAAAAATACCGTAAGAGTTAGATCCTTTTCAATAAATAAAAAAGAATAAAAAGATTGTAATAAAATAAGTAAGCCTACAGATAGAAACTAGAAAGTAGAAAATAGAAAAGTTACAGAAAGATAAAAAGATATAAAAAGAAAGGAAATTGTAAAATTCTAGATTCTAGATTCTAGGAAGATGTGCAACTGTGAAAGTGCGTAATTTGTAGTTTGTATAGAATATGGAAAAGAACTTGAGGCGTTTCTTTTTGTACCATTTGGACTCTCTCTCTCCCTCTGTCTCTCTATTCAAGAAGAAGTTTAGGTATATCCAATATCCACATTGAAATTTTAAATAAATGTCATTCTCCTTCTGTTAAGTCAAAACATTTACATCTAGAATGTAGAATCTAGAATCTAGAGCTACAATCTACAATATCTGTAAATGCGTAGACTTGATTCTTCATTCCTGTTGGAATGTTGGAAACTTGGTTATTTCTCCCGTAATGATGTGTCTCCTTCTAACTTGTCGCCTTTATTTTCATTTTTCATACGAATATTCATCTCTGTTGATACTCGCACGCATCAAGCATCAAGCATCAAGATTCAAGATTTAAATATGCTTTGAAGATCTGAATCTGGATGGAGAATATAACATGTAACTTTATGTGCCATAGACGCATAGACGAAACGAGGGGTCTTCTGTCGCTTCGTCCTCTTCTTCTTCCTCTTTATATAAATGGCTTTTCCACTTTTCCTCTTTTCTCTTCCATTTCCGATCCACCAAAAGTCTCTATTTGTACATCTCACTCACTCTCTCTCTTCCTTTTCTATCTATGTTTTTCGGCTTGTAGTTACTGCGGTAGGAAAGAAAAGCAAAAGTCCCTTTTTGAATAGCTATTCAAAACGTGGTGCATGTGTTTTCCTTGTGTGTGTATCTGTGGGTAATCTTTGCGTATGCGTATGCGTATGTACATTCTACGTAGTAGATACACACATAGGAATGTACTGTCAAGTTTTTCCTGTGAGAAGCTGGAGAAAGTAAAAGGAAAGAAAAGAGAAAAGAGAAGGGAGGAGAGGACGGACTGGTAGGAAAGAGAATCTCATTTTATCTGAATTGGATTTCTATCGGAATCTTCAGAGTAATAGTTTTCAAGATCTGTGTCACTTGAGAGTTGACTAGACTCTAGACTCTAGACTCGAGTCGACTAGTCTAGTTTGTAGTTATCTCTCACCCGCGGGCAAATTCCCTATTATTCCATTTCCATCCACCATCCACTGCCTTGCATTCCATTTTACACGGTTTACCGTAGAGAAGGAGGGAGTAGCTGGAACTGTGAATGTGCGTCTGTTCTGTTTATATCCATTTATATATCTCTGAGTGTCCATCGGTACACTATAGATGTGTACAGTATGTAAAGAGATGGGTTTTAGGAATCCTCTTATATTTTCTCCCCTCATCTCTCCCGTACCATTTTTACGACATTGCCATCCATCCAGCTATCCATCTCTTTCTCTTTCCTCCTTCTCGTCTTCTTTTGAGTGGGAATTTACAGTTTTTACATATGTAGAAACTCCTCTTCTGTATGTATGTGTGTGAAGGCAAGAAAAAGACTTCTAGCTGAATGATCGTAAAGTGAGTGAGTGAGTGAGGAGTGAGGACATCTTTCTCTCTTCTCGCCTTATCAACCGTACACTTATGAATGTTTTACGGCAGATCCAATTCGCCATTCATACAAAAACATCTATACATCTATACGTCTAGTATCTAGTGCAAGTAGGATGTTGAATGTTGAATGTAAATGTAGATGTTCAAGTTGAATTTGAATTTGAAGCTGCAGTAGAAGTAGATATGTGTATACCCAGATATACATCTACAGTGTACATTCTAGATTCTAGATTCTAGATACATTCAACAGAAATGTGTAAAGTTATGTACAATTGGAGCAAAAAGATGTTACCAACACTACCAAATATCCTATGTACAATGTACAATGGACACATAGTATCAATCTACTGTCCACTGTTCACCATAAAGACCTAAGGCAGTAGCAAATATGCACAAGTAGTGTATGGGTACGCAGTATACAGAATACAGAGGCGGAGATGAATAGGCCAGAAAAATGAGAGAGACAGAAATGGTATATTTTTTCCCTATAAAACTGTCCCCGCTTTCTATCTATATCATCCTCATCATTTACATTCATGTAGTCAAATGTAGGGGAAAAGAATAGTGACAGGGTGAAGTATTCTCTGTTCCGGATTCTACATTCTACATTCTAGATTCCGGATCCAGTACGAAATTCAAATTCTTCCCAGTTTGATTTTCACATCCTGAATCCGAATGTCTATACACAGATACACAGTGTCTTGCTGTACTCTATATTCTATACTTATATCTACAGTCTCTATATAGGTTTACGACTTTTGTGCGTGCTATTATATAGTTTTGCTATTCCTATTCCACTGTATAGCATAAAGAACCACGCAAAATAGTGCAGGACAGTTCAGAGTAATACGGGTGACGCTGTACATATTTTTAAACCCATTTCCCAGTTTATGCTTTCTATATTCTGTAGCGTAATAAGGTCAGGCGATACTGTGTTTTTTTGTGTTGTGTAGTTGTAAAAATATTTTTATTCCATTTATATTAAAATCACAAAGGATAATCTTTTTATTCTGCATGCCCAATAAAATTCTAATAGGTAGGTTATACATTATGCATACGTCTAGTGTCTATTTTCTAGTCTGGCAAGAGTAAAATGTACAAATCTCACTCACGGGATGAACTTTGTATAAAAATTGAGTACATAAATAACCGTAACGGCAACCAGTACCACCTGACTCAGAAAAGTAACAGCAACAGTAAAACCGTCTGTAATCAAAGATCAGAGTGAGGGTAGATTGAAATCCTTCAGTGCATGAATTTTTCATACAGTCTCCATAAATTGATTCTATAGTACAATGAAAATATGCAAAAAATTGACCATGTACCCAAGTATCTCAAATATCAAAGTTAAGCAATGCATTTACCAAAAATAAAAAATTAAAACAATAAACAATAAAGTATCTTACGTTTGACGTTTGAATGTTTGATACATAACATAATCAAGGAATGGCATGACTTTCAAATTCGGTTTGAAAGGATTTGCTCCTAAAACATCAAATTGTCTTGTCGTCCCACATTCCTTCACTATACACGTTTATTAGGACAATTCTATTTTTTAGGTAAAAATTGGCTCTATGTATAACATTAGATAGTACAAAGATGGAGATTTTCTAGTTCAAGTTTTGATTTCATCAGAAACTTGGCATTAGACACTAGACACTGATGCATCATAACTGATAAACGTATTGGTAGTGCAGAATTTTGGAGAGCATTAACAATTGAAAGTTGTACATAAAAATGCGTGTGCCTAGAATTGAGAATAGTAGATAAGTAGTTAATGAGCCTGAATATTGAATACATCTAAATTTATCTTGTAAGTATAAATTTATCTTGTTTAGATATAAGGAGGACGCTCAAGGCTCAAGAGTAGTCAGCAACCATATTACACAAATACCATTTAGACATACACAGAAGCAGAACGTCTAGATCCCAGAACCTAGATTCTAGATTCTAGATTCTAGATGATCTACACACAGGAATATAAGTATAAATGAGACTGGAGAAAGAAATCAGAAAGCCAAAACAAATCCAACTTTTCTCTGGAAAAAATAGTATAAAAATTGGTTGAGTTGGTTCCCTGATTCTTGCTCCTTGGTTTTTGGTTCATTCTGTCAAGTCAGTTTACTTCCGCAAGATTAGTTTTTATTATCTTACTTATATTGGTAAAAGTGATTAAAACTATGGCATGGACCTTTACTAATCCGTTTTCTTTCCTCTCGAGAACCTGTATGTAGATATATGTAAAGATGCGTATATGTATATGTGAGTTAGAGATAGAGGAGCAAACTACAGTCATATTCTGTATTCTATGTAGATAAGCAGAACGAGGAACGGAGAATATTATTAGGATGATAAATAATACAGTTACGACTAATACAAGTTGATTCTGTTATACTGATACACATACACGGTACATTGATATTGATGTACAATGTACACGTGCATGTAGTATATAGTACATGCTCTATCTATATCCGTAGACTCTACTGTCTACTACATGTAACAAAGCGTTATCCTCCTTTTTATCGTCATCAATATCTTTAGTATCGTTATATTTCGCAAAAAATGAGACTGTAACAGCAATGGTCATGGTAATGGCTCAAAACTTTTCTCCTCATTCTTTCTCCAAAAATGAGATTATCCACCATCTACCATCGGCCATCTCTCTACCTACTGTATGAACTTGTATGTACATTGTACATAACTGGAACAATGCAATATAATAAAAGCCAGAATTTTTCATCCAAAGACCAAGTCCAGAAAAAAGCACAACATGTTCATTAACTTGATTCTTGATCCTTGATAGTTGGTCTTTTAGTGTTATACTGTTTCATTCAGTGACGGCGTGTAGTCAGAATCGAGAATCGCTACCTCCTTATACTACCATAAATAAACTATATATTCCAAGAAGGAGTTGAAAACTTAACAGCTAAAGGGGAAAAAAACTAACGGTGACTTTATTAAAGTTGAAAGGGAAGGGTGAGAAGGATGAGAAAAAACACTAGTAACTATACATACAACATACAACATACACCATACATAATAAATTGCACTGTGCATTGGCAATTTAAACAAGTACGTTTTCACTTCACCTTCTCACAACCCAGAACAGATCAGAACAAGTAGAAGCTGTTTGAAAATGCTGTCACGTTCAACAAGGATGAAATTGTTTGAAAAATTTAAATCCAAATTCGTTCAAGAAGTATCCTCTAGATTCTAGATTCAAGATTCTAGATTCAGTTTCAGTGAGCATTATATATAATTCACAATTTTTCAGTAGCTTGGACAATTTATTTGACTATTGAGACTTGAGACTTGAGATGAACAGACTATTATTATTCTATTCAAGAAATTGCTGTTAAGGAATTTGCCGGTGTGAAATACACATGATGTATTATCAAAGCTGCACTCTGCACATTGTACATTGTACATGCTTCCGTACCTGTATGCACTAAGCACAAAACACACGACATATCTACAATGTGCAGCATACTATGATATTAACCTTAGAGAAAGGAACGGAATGAAACGGACGGCTTAACTGTAGAAAAGAATGAGTCGGAAATTACCAGCGATCCTAGATTGTAGAGAGATGAGTTGCGTTTCAAAAGTGGAAAATGGGAAGCGGAAGAAGAAAAAGAATGAAAGAGTGAGAGAGTAAGTGAATACTTCTGTAGTTGAGATGATTGGGATGATGAGATATCTGTTGTACATATCTAAAGATGAAGACCAAGATGAAGACTTGGATGGTGATGTTGATAGTGATGCTGACACTATACGCTGAAAAAGAAACGCATTTTCATAGACTTGCTGGAAATTGGAAATGTACAGAGTGCAGAGTATACACTGTATACAGTATACGGTAAACCATATGGTGAAGAACCGAGAAGTCTTCTTTTCTCCTCTCTCTTTTGGTTTGCTTTGCCTTGCTCTGCTTAGTTCGGTTATGACGAAAACGTCTGTCATCGTGATGGATTGCATCATCCCATCGCCGTTTAGTTTACCATCAGCCATCAGCTACATACATACACAATACACCTCTATACACTACAGATATATACGCAAGGCATAACAGATTACAAATCTATCCAGACTTTATATTTTACACTTTAGACTCTAGACTCTAAATTCTAGGCTCTGGACTCTAGACACTGACGAAGAATAAAGAGTGAGTGAGTGATATGCTAAGCTGAGCTAAGCTAAGCTAAACTAAGCTAAGATGTGATGTGATACGATATGATTGCCTCACACACCATCAACTTCATCTGCATATAGCACAGAGCACACAGAACAGACAACAGTAGAGTAGAAACTAGAGCATACTCTTCAGTACAGGGAGGAAAAATCCACCAACTTTCCCATTAATATCCCATGGCTTCTTATCAGTTATCAGTGCATAATATATAATATATTGGTATTAATACGTGTATGCTTATTTTCTAAAAAAGTATGCTAAATCCTCATCCTTAATATGTAGTATGTGATGTGTGGTATGAAAAGAGCAGAAAGTTTCAAACTATATTACGTATTCCATATCCAGCATGGTATAGGCTTTATAGTATCAGACTACAGACTGCAGACTGTAGAGTAGGTTTGGCTTTGGCTTACTATGTACTGGGAGATGTCTTACTCTTTTTACTGTTCAGTGTTCAGTGCTCAGCTTTCAACTTACCATCAGAAGATGAAAGGGTAAGAGACGCCATGGAGGATATCCATGCAGAATGGAGAGTGTAAGAAAATATATTAAAAATCCTCTAATAGAATTCTCATGTCACCCTTTTTCAGACATTTGGTGTGTAGAATGTAGAGTGCAGAATATAGGCTGGAGAATGGAGAATCTAGAATATAGAATCTAGAATATCGAATGTAGCGTATCTCGTATCACATATCGTCGTTCCCAATATCACCCGAATAATTTTTTGACTAGACATGTCGGTTTTTTTCCAGTCGCCGTCCAGAATCCAGAATCCAGAGTCCAAAGTCCAGAGATTTTTAACCTCTGGTAAATGGTAAATCCTTTCCCGATTGTTGACCGTCTGCTTCTCCATCTTCATCTCCTTTGTCTCGGTCTCGGTCTCCGGCTTTGCCTTTGTCTTTGTCGTAAATTTGCATATCATCTCCGTTCCGCTTTATGTATGAGTAAAACATGAATAAAGCTTAATATTTTACATGTTTACCACCATACACTTTGTACGTATGTGCTGTATTATAAATCTCTGGATTTATATGACACTTGAAAGCATTCCCGTTTCCAGTGGTTTTACTTTTATCACAAAAGAATACACATGTGCTTGCTTTTCTTTTCAGCTTGGGTGATCTGAAGCTAAAAAGCTAAAAATCTGGAAATCTGGAAATCTAGAAAGCTAAAAAGCAAAGGAAAAGATTGGGAATTTTGTAATCTGTACTGCCAATCGGACACATAAATTTTGCCGTTTTGTTTTACTATCCTTTTTTCTCCCATTTCACCATTTCAGCCTTTTCCTTTTCCAATGTTCTTGATTTATTCAGAATTCAGAGAATACAGTATAAAAAAGCCAGCAGATACTAGATACTACTTTACTTTGCACGGTCAGTTGACAAAGACGACGACAGTCGCCAGTCTGGCACAACCCACAATCTACAGTAAATTTCATATAAGACAGCTTCATGTTTCATCTGCCTTTGCAAATACTGATAACTTATATTATGGAGTAGATACAAGATGGATACCGTATACAGTACGTACTCCCTTTCCATTTCCGAACCATGAATCCAATACCTATAACCTCTCCTGCCAGATAAGTACATACACAAATGCTTAGGACGAAAGACAAAAGCACAAGGAATTGAGAAAGCTGAAAAATGGGAATGTAAAAGTACGCAAAATCTACTACTTTTCTACTTCATTTATGATGCGTTACATTTGGTATGGCATGGCATAGGAAAAGAAGATAACCAAAAACCAAACCAACTGGCCAGTTTCAGATATAGAAAAACACGGAGTGAGATTCGGCAGGCCAATTGGTTACTCGTCCATTTTATCAATCTTTTTTTGGCTGGAGAAAAAAGGAGGAAGAAGGAGAACCTTTCTACTAATAAATCATTCAATTCTGTAGCATAATATTGAAAAGGAAAAGGAAAACGGGAAAGATAGTCAACGTTGAATTCTGAATTCGAATTCCGAGTGTGTGGGAAAGAAACATAGTCCAACTTGATTTCCATCTCCATCTCGTTCTCGATCTCGATCTGGATTTGGATTTGGATTGGGAACTGAATGCTCAGATTGTTTTATATTCTACATATTTCCTCTTGGATGTCCGGAACGGAATTTTTTGTCATAGATCAAAAATCCAGATTCAAATTCAAGTCTCTAGACTCTAGATTCTAGACTCTAGATTCTAGACTCTAGACTCTAGACTCGAGATGCAAAAGGTAAGAGACAAAGTTGGCCGGTGCACAGAGCACAGAGCACAGCTTGTCACAAGAGAGAGACAAATAGACCGATGGAAAAGGAAGTGCGATCCATTTTCAGTTTCCAGAGAGAATCTCCTTGACTATGTACTTCAGTACTGTGAGTGGAGTTGAGTTTGTAGTTACACGCAATGACTGCATGAATTTGAATCTCAAATGGCTATCTGTAAAGAAAGGAGCGAGAGACACGCGACAGTCAAACACATGTTTGCTGTCACTATCTACTCTCTACTAGATACGCATTTGCTACTTCTCTCAATTCTCAATCTTGTCGTTTGCCCACATGTATAGTGTACAAGGCACAATGTACATAGGGATTATCCGACAAGATTTCATAATAAGTTAGAGGTTGAATACGAAATACGAATACGAAGAGCGAGGAGCGGATGTTCCTTTGACGTTACTCAAAATTTCAAGTTCCGAGTTGAGTTCCCCGTTCTAAATTCCGAATTCCAAATTCTAGATTCTAGATTCGAGATTCTAGATTCTAGATTCAAATCCGTGAGTAAGTTTACGCATTTGAATTCAAATTTTGCGAATGCCCAATGCTCACTCAGCTGCTCGTAAACAGGGAGTTGATGAATGCCTTCCTTCTCTTCCTTCTTCTTTGAACGTATCCTAACTTCATTTACCGTGCTCTCTTGTCTATCTTGCATCTTTGCTGTTCTATCTTGTCTCTTGTCTCTTGTCTCTTGTATCTCGTTGATCGTCTTTCATCAACCTTTTCATGCATTGCAGAGCGGATCGGACAGTCGGTAGTCGAAAGACAGTTGACAGACAAAATCTATTCATTATCATAAACAAGGAGTGGAAACTCATGTATTTATTATGTGTAATGACTATTTCGGAAATTCAAATTCCAATGCAAATTGCATCATGCACAAATCAAGTCTTTGCCTACGCCTTCCGCAGTCTATAATCTACAATCTACACATGGGTAAACCTTGTTGAAGAACAGAAACAAAAGCTGCAGCAACCCCTAGATGATGGAACGAAATTTCAAACTTGTTAGGATGATGATGTCCTGCAGACTGTGTAGCGTGTAGAGTGTAGAGTCTACAAATTGCAAATGTTCCTCCGTTCAACTCTTGTCCATTCCAAATTCCAATTTTCTATAATGTATAATGTACCTCATAAATAATGTATCGTATAGAATTTTCTTTCTATAATTTAGACCCGGATGAAATATAAATTATGATGTTACAAATTCACGTTCTACAATCCATAAATATGGTTCATGTACTGTCTAGAATTCAGAATTCAGAATTCAATGGCCAATATCCTACATCCTACCGCTATACTTATGTTTGTTATTTGTTATACATACTTGTCCAGCAAAAAGAGGGCAGAAAAACACTACTGGGCTCGTGCTACACTCTACACTCTACACAGGTTTGTAGTTTGTGTAACATGGAAAACGCAACACTATTAAATTCCCTGAACTCCCGCGCGGTTCTTTAAATGACATAGCAGAGACAAAACAAAATGGCCGAGGGGATTTAAATCATAATTCCTATATAGTAATGTGGCTTT
Source organism: Sminthurinus aureus (assembly GCA_034698265.1). Taxonomy (NCBI): domain Eukaryota; kingdom Metazoa; phylum Arthropoda; class Collembola; order Symphypleona; family Katiannidae; genus Sminthurinus; species Sminthurinus aureus. The sequence goes on along the minus strand of JAQGBH010001493.1, from coordinate 12,890 downwards.
TGATTTATTCAAATTTTCTGCTTTTTTCCTAGTTGACCTCCTACTTTAAGCTCCGCCCTATTTTGATGACCTCAGTCCACGTTACAATGTCCAAGTTACAAAATGACGTTACACCTCGAATTAAAAATCTCATAGTAGAAACGTTTGAAGCAGGACCACCAATAGTGTATTTGTGCCAAAATACCAAAGTACCAAAAACACAAAGACCAAGACCAAGAACACTGATTTATCTACAGACGAAAGACTACCTGAGAGTCTTCATTTCATTCCGCTTTCCCTTGCGTGACGTGCCAAAATACGGAGGAAGCCTAAAAATACAAGAAGAACAAGGCCTGAATTTTTGTTCGTGAGTGTTGAGTGTTGAGTGTGCAATATTTTACCATGTACATTTTTACATGTTATGGATGTAGTGTGTAGAACGAGTGAAAAACGGCGGAAGAGTTCAAGGAGGAGGACAGGAAAAAGTAGAGCAATTGCAAATCATGATATACATTTTAAATGTAAAGGAAATTGCGTGTTTTTCATTGTCTATTGTATCTCCGTTCCCATATAAACCATACACACGACCACCGTCTGGGTGGGCCTGCTGCTGTCTAAGGCAGCAGCACATGTAAACATGTATAAATGTGGGAAGCCTGTTCTTTGGACAGCACTTAATATGCATATGTATTTTACTACATGTAGTCTGGTATGTAGGCAAAGCCGAAAACAGGGTATCTGGGAGAAAGCTGGTGGGATTGAAGACAAGCAGCGAAAGTTAGCATGAAAAAATCAGTGAAAATGCCAGCAAAAAAGTAGGTATCTCCGTATTGTCTCTCATTTTTGCCTATAGTTTATTCATATCTGTATGGTTGTACGGTGTACATTGTACAACCTACACATCCTCACATGTACACTAGACTCCAGACTTTAGAAAATAAGAGCTCCTCAGCAGGAGAAAGAAAAAGGCCGTGTATATTGTATATTGTATACAGGTAACGGATATGGATTTACACTGTGTACAAGTACAAAAGTGCAGGTGTACATTGGACATAGTACATGTATCATGTTATGCTTTATCTTTTCTGTTTTTAGACACGGACATTCAGCAGTGTGAAGATAAGGAGAATGAGAAAACGGAACTAGGATATTTCTTTAAATTTACATTATAAAGCAGGAACAGTTTTTTGCTTTCTTTTCTTCAGCCGCTTTCCGCCCAACACCAAACAGCAAACGCCGTACACGAACATTTAAAATTCTCAGCGAGTGAATGAATAAAGTTGAGTTTACAATCTTGTGCTTATCCTCATCCTCGTTTACCTTCCACACATAACTCATCCCTGGTGGAATTCCCCATTTGTTCATCACTCAACCTTCATACCTCATACTTCATGCCCGTCCATCATTTCATTACATTACAAACTACATACTGATTGTAACCCTTTGCAGTGAAATTTTACATTTTACATGCGATTACACCGTCATTTTACTCGTCAGTGATGTAATTTGAGAATATAAATCATAAAGGATGTCTCGTGTCTGTTATTTTAAATTCTCTACCAAATTCATAACTTTGAGTTTTGAGTTGCTCTTTTTGTTTTAGCTCCATCAAAGAATTTACACACATAAGTCCGATACAAGATACAAGATACAAGCAGGAAATAGTAAGCTAGAGGGAAACTTAAAAGGCAGGAAAAGTGAAGAGAGACGTGACCATGACCATCATCATGATGAAGAGAAGGGGTAGGAAAAAACATGAACATGAAAATGAACATACAATATCCGCATGGAGTACAATGAGGAGAAAGGGAAACTAAAGAGGAAAAGAGTGAAATGAACTGAAAAGTGTGGTTTTCTCCTGCAAATTTAATGCGAGAAACACCCTGGTTTCAACCACATGCTTTCACACTTCACACCTTCCTATCGTATTATCGTATTATCTTAAAAGAGATTCTTCTTTGCTTTCTTTCTCCTTGTCTGATTCTTCTTCTTCTTCATTCTTTTGTATGGGCGTTTGGCACGAAACCTCAACATGATGGCAAAACAATAGACTGATTGTAAGTGGTAAATTGTAACCTATATAAATACATAAACTATAGACAAACAAATACATATCCTTACATTAAGTCCGGGCGGTATTGCTCGTAAAAAGAGAAAGGAATTTGGTGATGGAATCTAAACCAAAGGAGCGTACATGTAGTAAAAATCTGTAGTCATGAAGGAGAATGGGAAAAGCATGTGGATACTTTTGACTAGTACAACTGATAGTACTAAAATATAATAAGTACAACTAAGCATGCAAAAATGAGCTGGAGAAAGCGAGTTTTTCCAATTTCGAATGACTATATCCCATTTCAACCTATACCTTCTTTTTTACTACGGATCAAACCAAACCAAACCAGAAACATAAAAACTGACGAATATGGGCAATGTGGAAATTGTACAATGTACATGTTATTACAATTTCCGTGATTCCTGCTTTCTCTTCCCGCCCTTATTCTTTAAAGCCCATGCCTGCAGGACGAATCTTTACACATTGTGTAAGGTTACTAATTCATACTTCACACTGTACAATATTCAAAACGCTTGGAAATTGGAAATTTTAAAACTTTACAAGTAAAAAATTGATACACAATTTCTCCACACTCTACAATACACAACTTTGCTCCCTGTTAAAGTTGTACGAGAGAACCTGTGAATTTATAGCATAAAAAACTCATTTTTGGATATTTTTCTAACTCGTGTACCATTGTTTAATGTACAATGTACTCACATGTGTCTTGTATTCGTAATTCGTATTTATAATGCATAATTCCATTTCAAGTTAAAGATGATCATCCTAATGAAAAATTAATTAGCAACGAGAAATTCTAACAAACTTTCCTAGTTTTCCTTAAAATTAATACAAATTGATAGGAAACGGGGTCCATGCACAAAGCATATTTGTCAAACATTTATATACATTTATTTTGTACATGACTATATGACCTGCATTGAAATATGATGAAAGATGAAAGGGTTCGATGACTTACTGATGGATGGAGAAAAAATATGGAAGAATATTGGGTCTCTTGTGCAAAAAAAATTGAAACATTGCGTCACCGCAAAAATGACAGGATTTTGCATAATAATAGATAGACAATAGAGAGTAGACAAAAGGCTCTAAAGTCTAGAGTCAAGACAATGCAATATCATGATCATTAACACTATCCATTATCCATTATCCGTAGTCTACGGACTACAAACTTGGTGACATTTTATCCACATATGACGAATTAGAATATGCATACATCATACATGCTCGTGTTTTGAAGGAAGATGATGATGAGGTTTTGAGAAGAGAAAGAAAAAATGAGGAAGAAAAAGTAGGCTATTAATGTAAGTAGGCAAGTTAATTGGTAAGAAAGAAAGTCTTCTCTTTTGGTTGTTGGTGGAGGATACCTTGAGCTATGAACTTTCCTTTTTAAAATTAGTCAACTACGATGATTAATTTCTTATGTCAGCTTAATAGAATATTGCCTTGATGCCTTGTCTCGAGTCTCGAGTCTCAAGTCTCAAAGTTTTTCTTTCAGACTCTTTCTCCAGAATATATCACACAGTAAGATGTAAGACGTAAGACGTAGGACGAAGGATGGAGGAACGGAGGAACGGAGGAAGGAAGATGGAGAATGTAGGAAAAGAACAAGAAAAGCTAGAGGACGTCAACGATGGATATGGATATGGATGCATTATGAGCCTAGACTTACAAACTAGAACCAAGCATACATACCACTTGTATAAGAGGATAAAAGATAGAGGACAGACACAGGACAGAGCACCAGGATATCTCATATAACTTTCTCTCAATGATTAATCATCTCCTGTCTCCCTTTTCCCTTCATTTTTTCCTCAGACTCTTTCTCACACACTTCCACTTCCAAACATTCAACTTGTACTTTCTACATTCTACACACTGCATACTGCATACTGGATAGATACATATGACGGGCTCAAAGATAGCATTGTATATTGCTTCATTTTATTTGGACACTATTTTTACACTCATCTCCATCTTCATACCACTTTATACTTACACCCTTATATCCTATATATATATTGTGTATCTCAGTCTCATCTCCTTTCTTCTTCATCCACACTAAATTCAAATTAAAATGCCTTCTTCGTTTACCTAGTTTAATCAGGCAATTTTCTTCTTTTCTATCTCCACTTCTTCCTTCTTGACTCTAGATTTTAGACTGTAGACTGTAGACATCCTTAAGTTTTCACTCTTCCATCTACTTTCTCCTTCCTATATTCATACGTCTTTCTCTTACGCTCATCCATCCCAATTCCCAATGCCAAACTCCAAACTTCAAACATCAACTCGTAACATAAACTCAACTAAGAATAGATAATAGATAGAAACGTCTCCCAGGGATCTTCAAGTAGCATTTACTGTATCGTTTTTCACTTTTCTTCCGTCTCCCCTGTCTTTTCTCGTCTCATCTCTGTCTTTTTGCAACTTTTTTAATACAAATTGAGCAGTTTTGTCATCCTTTTCCCATTTTATTATCTGTATTTTATAAAAAGTTTCATTCAGGATATTTGATATATTAAAAATTCCCCATTTTAAATTTAAACGTTTTGTTTTTCAAAGTTTATATAAAGCATGTCCCATTTCAAAAACGGAAAATGTTTTTCATTAGGCTTCAGAAACTAACCAACCAGATTCAATTTCATATATGCTGCAATAAACTACCGTGAGTGCAAATTTGACCCATGCATAAATTTATGGAATACCCTTACCGGTAGTACGTTTTATGAATAAATTGTTCAAAGTGCAAAATTGCAAGTTTTACAGAGACTCGTGAAAATGGTTTTCAAATATTTTGCTTGTACGCTGGAACCTGAAAATTCTTTTGCATGCGTTAACGGCCTTACACTTTAACCTTTCAACATTGCATTAAAGTTTTGATTTTTTCGAACGTTTAGACTGTTCAGCGTGTTTTTATTTCAAAGGTCGATTCAGTCCCATTTAAAGCAATGTAAAAATACATTGATATCAATGGATTTTTTTCGAGTGAGTTTAGCTGTAAGTTGGCCAAAATTGCACACAAAGAAGAACAAAGACAGGGCTTTATTATTGGTTATATTTGAGAATTCCGAGTTGGTTTGTATTCTAATTCAGGACTAAATATTTTGGATATCGTAACAGAATTTTTTTTCGGGTAATTTCAACGGAGCTCAACTTTTAAAGGTTTTTCTGCATTACCCGGGTACGTTTCCGCACCGTTTAAGCATCAATATAAAGGTCATACAATAACCTATAACCCCAGTGACGGAGAGTTTTTGAACCTTTGGGGTAAAGCCGTAATGGACGCTCAAATTTTCCAATTAATTTTTTCACTCATCTCAGCCATTTTCTCAATTTTTATCAAAATTCCTTCCGGATTTAGGTTTCTTTTAAATGTATTACAACCTTGAGGCCCTGTTATTCTGGTTCATATTTGGACTTTTGAAATATCTCTGTTCTGGAGTTTTTTGGCAGTACCAGTTTACCTTGAAATTGATGCTTGTAAAATCTCATTCTTGAGACTTGGTGGTTTTTTACTTGTCATTTTATAAATCTTTCACAGAATTCTAAAATATTTTCAACACAACCATTGCATGACCTAAGTTAACCGAATTTGTCTTCAAAAACTTGAGTAGCAGCGATAACTGCAAAGCAGTAAGAGTTTACATTTTCCGCTATTTGAAATGGGACATGCTTTACACTATAGTTTGTAGAGCTATACCCTGCGTAGAATTTAGGTCTCTTCGAGTCATATGTTTTCTGCTACCGTCAAGTGGTCGAGAGTAAATGCGTTATATGCGTTTCTCTATTACGCATGCGTAATAATGAAACGCATCAGAACACAAGCGTATACATACTGTATGATATTACCGTCCACTATATGATATTCGACCACTTGGCGGTACTTAAATTCAGTTGTCATTTGTCAGTAAAGTTTAAAATAGAATAGAAACGTCCTTTGGATTGGATTGGATGGGTTAGACTTTAGATTATGGCAGAGTCAAAACTAATTATTACAATAATACGAATCAAAATAAAAACAAAAAGGCATGTGAGTAGAAAGCTGATTTGTGTCATGAGTCATGAGTCGTGAGTCTTGAGTTGGAATGCTGGAAATTTGGATGTGGATGATACGTCTACTTTACGTATAGGCTTGAGACTTGAGACATGAAATAAGATTTATCAGTAATCCTCAGAGCAACGCTAGTTTCTAGTGTCTAGTGTCGCGAAGTATTCCCCTGGAGTTTTCATTCCCATTCCTTGTACATGGACAAACGTATGCATATTTATGTCAACGGAGTTTTGTGTATTATGTACGCACTTAAAAATGTTTATGTAGATTGTAGATATATATAGATATGAGTAGATGGAATCTACCTTCTATAAAATCCCTATCCGGTGGCACCATTCCGTGTCAGGATCTAAGCCAAATCGACACTACTAGGTTTTAAGAGAAAACAGCATCATTCTGGCTAAGAGATTTGATTTGATTTTGATTTGATTTGAAGAAATGACTATTACTCTGGCTAAGAGAAATAACCGTAATTATAAGACTAAACCACAGAAACACCGAGTGCTAAAACGGAGCAATCCTACAATATCGCACACATGATTTAGTTTCTGGCTAAACAGAAGCTGCTGTAGAAAGTGTGAGGGTTTTTGAAATGTGTAAAAAATTCTAATCAGCGGATACGGGTTTTGTAGATATTTTGTTTCCCCGTCAAATGACGGGCGTTGTTACTTGTATTATAATAAAGAGCAAGGTCGTTAAGGCTGTTTTGCATATATATGTGTGCATGTAGAATGTAGAATGTAGAATGTAGATGGATAGATATACATCAAGTAACAGCAAAAGTCAGAAGGGAGTGAGTGAAAAAGGAATGATATGAGATATGCGGAATTTAAGGAGAGTGAGAGAAACTGCTTTGTCCTCTGTATTATTATTACTATTAGTGTTAGTGTTAGTATTATTCTGTTATTATTATACTGTGTAGAAAAACTTGGATAATGTATCTACAGAATATCTTGAGAAAGTGTGAGTGACTTAAAAGCATGTAAAAACTAGAGAAATGACTGAGAGAGAAATACACATAAAGCAGTACACCGTACATACTACATACGGAATACAGAGGGAAGGAGGAAGGAGGGTTGGCATGATAACAGATATTAGTATGCATGGAGCGGAAATTATTTCTTTAAGCATGGTATGAATGAGAACATTATCGACGGAGAAAAGTTGAAGAATACACAAATTTCCTCATCTTTCTCTTGGCTTTCAGCTTCAGCCTATGTTTTCTTTCCGCTCTGATGTGTTGTTTGTCTAGATTCTAGATTCTAGATTCTAGTGAAACTTACTTTCAACTTGTTTTCTTTCTTCCAGTTTTCCAGTTTTTATAAGTATGCAAACCCCAAACCAAAGAAAGGGAAGATGAGGAAAAAGCAAGTCGTTCTATTGTATACTGTATACTGTATAGTTAATAGTTATGCTATAGACTATACACTATAGAGAATGATGATGACGACTATTGCTCCTATTATGAGCCAACATTCTCACTATTATCCCTTGTTATTTGCTTCCGTCTGTGTCAATTTTTTGTACAATTTTATGCACTTGTACAATCACACACTTCACACTTGACTCTCTCCTTACTGCTTACTGCTTACGACATCTCCCTTCCATGTATATTAATTACCTCGTAACTTTTTGCTTCTGCTTTCCATAGTTACTCCAGACAATTGCACAGTCCTACATACATAATGTTCTGCTCTCTTCTGTTTCTATTTCTATTTTACACACAGTCTGCTTGTTGCTTGTTGCTCCGCACTGGTAGTTTTCACGTCTTTTTTGTCCTGACTTTGTCAAGAGTAGAAAGCTTTTGACAATGCAGGATAAAATGCAAACAGATCAGCAGTCGACGCTCGACCCCAAAAAGCTTTTTATTTTGCAGCAAGGAAAAGTTAAAAACAAAGTTCAGAATTTATACAGCTCTGATTTTGTTTTTAAAAAATAGTTTTTTTAAACTTAAGTAGTGAAAAGTGCAATTGAAAAGTTGTCAATTTTCAATGCATAGAAATATTGACATTGAAAAGAGGCGAGATTTGTGATTTGTGACTATTCGTAATTTTTACTGCAATGACATAAGATTTGATCCAATGATGTTCGGAAATGAATTGATTTATCATAGTCAAAATGACATATTAGTATTTTTACTGTCTGTTATTTTCCCTTCTCTCACTTTCTCGGTCTACTTTGCATTTACTCAATATGTATGCATGCTCAATAATCCTGATGATTCCTGGTGATAATCATAGGAAAGAAGTACAAAAGTCAGGATTCAAAGCTCATTTAAAGAAAGAGGGGTGAAAATTTGTATCATGTCTCATTTTAATGTGTTGTCTATCTGTTTTCCTGTCCTATCTAGAAAATCCAGTTCAATCCCCAAAGTACAATCATGAACATTTTCTAATTTTAATCTGCATAAATACAATGCACATTCACACTTATTTATTTATTCACTTGCAGTTTTGTCCCCTCCTAAAAGTTGCAGATAAATCATCTCACAATTTTAAATGCTTGTAGCTTGAACTTGCTCATACGAGTTTTGCATTTTAAGCAGCATCAAGTTTTGTATCAAGTATCAAAAATGCATTCTAGAATTCTAGAATCTGTATTCTTGTATTTCATTTTGAAGTGCATTTTCTAATCTTCTAACTTTCAATTTATTCTGAGACGAGCTTGAAACTCAACATCAACTGAGCTCATTTAATTCTTCCAATTTCCTAATTTTCCAATCTTTTTCTCTTCGCATAGGGACAATACAAATGGTTTACATGGTTTATATTTACTTTTATGTATTATATTCATTAATAAGTCGGTTACGCCTCTCAATGTTTCTCTTACAATCTTTATTTCCATTGAAGAAAAACTAAACTTGCAAAGAAACATGGATAAGTTTTGTTCCCTTCTTTTCTTCCTTTTTTGTTCCAGAGTTTTCAAGTTTGTTACACATATTCTACATTCTAAATACACCTAAAACACAAAACACAGGATACTCGGTTGTTGAAAATTTTCTCTAAGAAATTGGCACCCCACGTTGCAAATTTTCACTTGTTTCATTTCATTTCTCTAATAAAGATGAATTAAATCCAAGTGGGGAGCCAAAACTGGTGGTAGAAATGAGTTATACAATATACGAGACATGAGAAGGATGATACTTGCAGTCTTTTGCATACATAAGTGTAGTGTAGTGAGTAGCAAGTAACATTTTAGTATGTACATTGATGTATGAGATTACACTGCATTGCACCGAATCGGCCTGGTTTGAGTTTTGAATTGGAGGGTACAATATACATTGAACATGTAACATGTACAAGTTGAAACGTGTTCTCTTTTCTCAATTGTGGAGGAAATACATATATCACCGCACCGAGAAGAAAAGAGAAGGGTAACGAAAGAAAATTGTCTATGCACCCCCTAGAGATTCAATCTTCACTTGATTCTATTCCTTTTTCTTACCGTTGTACAGAACATTGGGCATTGAGCATTGAGAATTGAGCAGCCTTCTTTCTCTCCTTCTTTCCTCTTCCTCTTTTCTTCTCTTCTACGTCTATCCATGAATAACGGGAAAGTGAGTGTGGTGTTTTGTGTGTGCTGCGTATTGTGTATTGTGTATGAGGAAAATTTTCTTTGTGAATTATACGTTCGCCGTACAACGTACAACTTACAATTGTCTTTAACTTACGTAACTTAGAACTTAGATAACAGCCTTGATTCTTGATTCCATGTATAATGTACAATGAGAAGGGATCCGCCAAGTATATTTTTAATGCATGTGTATCGAATTCAACATTGGCCTTGGATCTTGTATCTCGTATCTTGTGTTTTGGCTTCAGATGGAAGATATCTAAAGAATGAGTAAAAGTCCTTTTCTCCTTTCCTCCCTACTTTCTACAGATGTACAGATACTTTCAGTGCGTGTACAAAAAAGAGTGGCGATCATATGTCTTTCCAGAGTCTAGAATCTAGAGTTCTTTCGGTCGGTTTACTTCTCTCTCTCTGTGAACAATGAACAAGTTTTTCATTTTATATCTGTATTTTGTCTGCTTTTATACATGTTACATGTTGCCCATTCCCGTTCATTCCATTCATGGTTTTTGTTTCTTTTAAGTGCCCTCACTCCCCCTGCCTGCCCGCCCCTGTCCATGCTCTTATAATGTAATGTTTTCTGTGAAGAAATGCATATTTAAGCCTGTTTTATTTCTCTTGTTGCTTCAGCAAAGGAAAAGCCAAAGCAAAGAACCATAACCAAAACCAGAACCAGGAAAAGCAGAAGGATGATGAAAAGATAATAATACTCCACAGAAACCAGAAACTAGAAACTAGAAACCAGTAGCAGTACTTGTGATCAGCATTTAGGCGTTCATTGTACTCGGACTCATTTTCCCTCCTACTTTTTCTCTTTCTCTCTCTTGAATCTAGAAGCTAGAATGTAGAATGTAGAATGTAGATACTTGGTAATATATTTTACAAGTTGTTCCTTCGATTACTGTTACTGTTTTCTTCGCAAATTTACTCCCTCTCTTTACGTACTTACTCTCTTGTACGACATACAATGTAGGATCTACGATGTACAATCCATGGTACTCGAAATGTATTTATCTATCTGTACTCCTCAACAATTTTACTTTATAACCTTTTCCTTTTCTCTCCTGTGGGCCTCAAAGCTTTGAGCTTTGAATGCATTTCCTTTTCCTATGCAACAAATGCTTATTCTGGCTCCTAGCTAACTTGTCTTTTTTCTTCTTCTTTTCATCTGTATTTTCTCCCCCACGGATAGAGAATTCCTTCCTCCTTTATTTTTTCAAGAGATACAAAATTCAGATTCAGATTCAGAATAGGGTATACCGTCTATATACGGTAGACGGTACAAAGAAACTACAGAGTACAGAGGCAAGAAGAAAACAGAAAAAGCATGAGAGAGAGAGAGATGGTCATAAATTTGGCAAATGTATCAAGATTTACAGATGTTCACTCTCCGGAAGTATCAGAGATAAAATGTAAAGGCTCAACCTATGTGTGTGCATTTCACAAAGCATAGGAAATCTACTACTAAATTCTAGAATCTAGATTCTAAATTCTAGAAATTCTAGCACCAGCCAACTCTCTCACCAAAAAACCTGTACAAATTCAACATTTAAGGCAGTATTACTATTGTGAAACTAGAACTGGAGCTGAAGCTAAAAAACCGACACAAGAAACTCTGGATTTTTCATGGTTTTCCTGTTTGATTTTGAGTTGGTAAAATCCAAAGTCAAGATTTAGATTTAGACTGTGGACTACAAATTTAGGGCTACAAATCAACTGAAGGCCGAATCAGATTTAGATTTAGATTTTGATCCCCCAGTTTGTGCTTGTTATTTTGTGTATTTGTGTACTGCAGGAAAAGTAGGGTGGAGAACAAGAAATTGGGACTGCATAACTTGATTGAAAACGAGACTGCAATATAATCATTCAAAAATCTAAAATTATATCATGTAAAAAAGAATAAGCGCCTGTTGTATTTCCTGTTATGTAGAAACAAGAGGGAAACGTTAAAAATTAGCAAAGGAGATGCCCTTAATAAACAAAATTAAACTTATCCATGGATTCAAAACTCTCAGATTTATAATGGATGTCCAATTTACAATATCCAGAAACATCAAAATCATGATATTTGAAGCAGGCAAAGAGAAAGTTCGTAAACCGTTTGTTTTTGGCTCATGAGACCATCTTACATGCTTACAAACATTAAAACTGGATTACATTAAATATAATATTTCTTGAATATTTAGTGTAATGTATAATCGTCAAGTGAAACTGAACATAGTACAGCGTTCACTTTTGAGGCCTTGCACTGAGACTGAAGATGATTTAAACGTCCCAACCCCAGAAATTCAGAGCGTGGATGCTTGAATTCCAGACTATGCGATTACGCATCCTTTTGTAGAGATAGTGCCACGTGTGCCTGTTTTTTGTCTGATGCTTGCCGTACACCGTACAGGTACAGGCTACAGGTTAACGTTCGATGTCACATGCTTCAAATTAACTCCTGCTCTTATGAACTGTGTACATTGAACATTGTGCGTACACATTCTTTAGGCAAAGACAAGATGAAGAAGATGTGAGATATTATTCGCAGTGAATCATATACATGTTTTATGTAGAATGTAGATGTAGAATGTATAGTCCGTTTTGTTTGCCTATCTCCAAACTCCAAACTCCAAACTTACGTACATTTACACACAGACATAATTACCAGAATACCAGAACCGACATGTACATTGTGAAAAGTTATTATATTGACATTGGCACTCAACCTGGAGCTAGCACAAAAAGGTCAGATCCAGAACCAGAACTAGTTTCAGTTCCACCTCTGGTTTAGTTATCAAGAATGAGCTCATATATCTTTCAACAGTGCGCTTCATCTATCTATGATTTATAAAAGAAAATTGGATGGTTTTACTACGTTGGAAGACTCTTCTTCATTTCCTTGTCCTTTTCTTTTCTTCACGTTTTCTGGAACTGGAACTCGACCTGTAACTGGATCGAGAATGTAGAATGTAGAATGTAGAATGTAGAACCTGGAGTGTAGACAACTGGAAATCTAGACAGTAGACACTAGACACTAGACATGGTCATTGAATCGCAAGGCCAGGTCACTACAAGCTACACAAAGGAACATGGGCCACCGACTATGTGTACATTATACATTAAACATAGACATAGACATTTAACGTATAGATAGGGTAGCAAGAAATATGAAGTATGAAATAGCAAGTAGGAAGAGAAAGTGAGAGAATAAAAAACCTTTGAATTATG
>JAQGBH010001492.1:0-32081 GCA_034698265.1 Sminthurinus aureus | reverse complement strand
GACGAAAAACAAGGATTCTCCAATATAAACTGTACTTTGTGTACTAGCTGCACCCCAACCACACACACGCTCGTAACTTATTTTGTTTTCCACTTTACGTAATAGTTTCTTGTTTCTTGTACTTTAAACAAATTTGTTCATTTATTGAGTGGAGTGAGATTTTGGTATTAGACATTAGATTATATGATAATATGATGTTATGTTGCTATTATTATTACTATTATTATTATTATTTATTATTGTTCATTGCTCAATTCGTCGTTGTTCCGTCTTGCTGTAGGTCTTTACCTAATTTGTAATTTGAACTGAGTGAGTGAGCGAGTGACTCTGGCATGAAATTCGGAATTTGGGATTGGAATGTGAATCTAAATTCTGGATTCTGTATTCTATATTCTGCATTCTAGGTTCTGGTTCTCATTCACATTTGCATTCAAATTTAGCGAGTACATGGTACATTGGTACACATAAGTAGAATGCATTTTCATGAAACTTTGTTCTTGCTTCTCTGTTTTTAGGATTGAGGATGCTCCATTCTCTATTCTCCATCTTTGTCTCTCTTCCGTCGTTCGTTGGTTGACTCAACTCTCGTTTGTTTGATTAATTAATTAGAGTCGGTGGAATCTCGGCTCTTCATTCTACTATTTCACTATTCTACTCTTCATTGCTCTCCTTCCCTCTCTCTCTCATTCTCTCTCTTTCTCTGGTCTATGTACTCGGTGCTCTTCCATCAATAATGGATTTTATTATTTATAACTATGAAGAGAGACAGAACTTGGAGCAGTGATGTGATATCATTTCCATACTCCCGTATACATACATTGCACATTCTACATTGCAAACGCCATGTCATGTACAATGTAGAATGTACTTTTCATTTCAAAATTAAAATGTGAAAAGATATATGGAAAATGCACAGTCATACTCTAGATTCTAGTTTCTAGACTCTACATAGACTCAGGATTTCAAATATGGAGCAGACTCTCTCTATCTCTGTCTCATCATCTCATAATTATTTATCAACTACTCAATTTCATCATCCTGCTTTTGCCTCTGGTTCTCCTTTTGGTACTGGAATGACATGGGATCGCGGGAAAGTTGTGAAAATATGCAGATTGCACAGGGTACCGATTACAGTATGTAATGTTGGCGTACTATTTAAGGCTAATCGATAGTGTGGAATTGCAATATGTCAACAATGTGTATTATAAATTAGAATTTAGAATATCTTTATTCTTTATCATATACGTACTATCGACATTGGACATATTATTCTCCATTTGATCGTGTTGTATTTATTCTTGGTTGATAGTTGATACTTGATACTATTTGTTAGTTGTTAGTTGTAGTGGTGTGTAGTTGTGGTAAGCCTAAGGAAAATAGAAATTAACAAGCATCCTCTATCCTCTACACTCTGTCTATAGTATATACATTACACATTTGATGTATTAAAATGATCTCGTGTGCATATGCCACTATTCTACTCCGAGGTAGGGGATTCAGATCAGGATCCTGAGAGTAATTAATTAATTAATGATGGACTATACATGTAATCCTGATGGTATGGTGTACGGCGTACAGTCTATGGTGGTGATGAGACTAGAGTAATTGATGCCAAAAGATTTGTTTCACCATTTGTTCCTTGACGAGTTTAAACTTGAACATGGAGGATTTTCAGTTTTGAGGATTGAGGATTGTGAGTATTATCTGTAGCCAAATGATTTAGGTCATTTGTTTCACATGTTTAATGCTACGATATGGCATGGTATGCTATGGTAAATGGTGGTCTGTTGTCTGTTGTACATGTGTTTTGTTAGATTTGACTTTGGATTTGGTTTCGGATTCCGATTTGGATTTGGATGGTGAATGAATGAACGGAGTGATTGAAAATTGGGAAAGGCAACAAAAGTCATCTATAAAAAAATAAAAAAGTGGATGGTGGATCGGCGAAGTCTTAACTTAACTTATTCCTTATCCCGTCCTATTTGTGAATTGTAAATGTATGTATCTCTGTAGAATATGTATATCTGGTATCTGGTTGTTTTGATGTTTCATGTTTGTTATGTTATGACGAGATGAGTGAAAAGGAGAAAAACATAAATAAAAAAAAATCACCTCATTGGTATTCCAACGATGTCTTTGGTTCGGGAAAAAATCTGCTCGGATTAAACCCTCGAGATTCTCGGGTAGTTTTATGACAGGAGCTGGCGAAACTCCAACTCCAGCACTAGAATCACCTGAAATTAAATCAAAGCACAGATAAAAAATGGGAACAATGAGGTACAGAAAGTAGAGAACACATGACGAAATGTCCATCATTTTAATATTAGCAAAGATTCATCATCATCCTCAGCATCATCATCACTACCATCCGATTTTTATTATGATTTTGTATAGACATTTTTACAGTGCCAGTGGCAGTGCTGTTTGTCAGAATACAAAAGTAGAAAGTAGAAAACAAGTACAAACTACAAACTACACAAAATGTAATAGCAAAAGCATTCTCAAAAGTCAAAAATTGCAAGTGAAAATTTGGTGGAATTTTCAATATTCAACGGTCAAAGCTCAATACAAAGTTGTAATAATACGTACTTTTATTTACCAAAAAATCAATACAAAATGGAAAACAAACACGTCTCTTGTTCAGTTATCAGTTATCAACCGTGATTCATAATTCACTGACATTTTAAAGTGATGTAAAAAGGAAAACTCAAAACTCAAAGATCCAAGAAGGAAGAATATAGAAAATGAAGGGAATCTGGGATAAAAACTTTGCTCATCTTTGTCATGAGAGTCGAGACTCGAGTCGTATAATATGAAATGATTACAGTTTGACATTTCACATATTTTCCATTCTCCTTATTCTTTTGCTAATGGTCATCACACGTGATGAGAGTTGTAAATTATAAAACAAAAAGGCCGGAAATAGAATGTAATGGAATGGAGTAAAAGGGTTATACTTTGAAAATATAAAACGTATTATATAGAAAATTGTTCTTTTGTAGATTGGAGATAGCTATAGCTAATATCAAAGTGTAGAGTGTATATATTGGAATCTGTACTACTCTACTATCTACTTTCGGCTATACACTATACACTATGACTTTTATTATCAAGTACTTCTTCACATGACAGCTTACTTCGACTTGCACTTCTAGTTTCTAGTTGTATGTACTATGTACTACCACTTGAAGAGAAGGAGTAAAAGTTAAATTGGAAAAGTTGAAATGGAGCGGCAGAGATATATTATCCGAATCTAGATTTGAGATCAAAAGATGAGAAGTATGATATACAGAGTACAGAGGAGACAGAGGAGACAGTGTAAAGGGAAAAGCAGGGGAAAGGAAGAGAAAGAGGATATTATGGAAGAGCGGAGAAAAGCCTCTCTTCTCCGCTCCGTTAAATTCAGAATTCAGAACATATATATATATACATGTTCTTTGTTCAGTGTTCATTCTAGCTTCTACAGTCTAGAGTCTACACTTTACAATCTACGGGTTGTAGTTTACAGTTTACAGGATAAAATATTATGTAAAGGTAAGTGAAAAGAGATTTAAGATTTTTCACTCCAGGGCTCAGTCGAGTATTGAAAACTCTAAACTCCAAAAATTCACAATTCAAACATCAAACATCAAAGCTCGGCTCAAAAAATTAAACATGTAAAAAATGCAAGCATATCAAAACTCAAAGCTCAAAACGTTGAAAGTTAAAAGCATAACATATAACAAGTGAAAAGTGAGAAAATCTTTGGAGAGGAAATTTGTAGGCAAGCAAAAATGAGTTGCAAAAAAAGAAGAGATAAAATATCTAGAATCTAGAAACTAGAAACTAGATAATATAATGGGGTGATTATTATATTATAAATGTTGTAGATTATAGAGAAAATTGGTCGTTAATGACTAATGATATGATATGGGTACGGACCATTGTTGCTGGTGTTGGTGATGTGCATAACTCCTCCAGGTTTTTTCTTGACTTTCCCTATTTTGATGCCGGAAATGTGAGTGTGATTATAGGGAGAAATGACGAAGGCGGAGGACTGAATGTCCGTCCGTCCGTTCCAACTAATTACTAATTAGCTCCTCACTTTTTGAGCTAAACGTCCTCAGCCACTTGACTCTTCTCCGTTGCTTTTTGTTTGTTTTTTATTATCCAAGATGCAAGATCAATGAGACTTTTCACTGCTCCTTTTCCGTTGTGCACATTGTTTTTGTTTTTGTTTGATATTATAAATTATAAATAATTATAATATTATCCACAAATTTCACTTTTGTATTTTGTATTTACTTCACTATATTATTATGACGATTTATGATACATGACCATAATAATTTGTATTTCGTATTTTGTATAACAATAACAATATTCTATTGTATACACAGGTCAGGCCAATATTGAAATTTGAAGTTTGAATTCTCAATTCTCAACACCTCCTTTTCTCCTTGTATTGTATATTGTATATAAAATGATCCCACTGAATTTCTTTAATCAGAACCTTCTCACTGAATAAATTATGTATCGCATGTATGTATCTACGTAATGTAATTGAGCAGTAGTATTGAGTTGTGTTGAGTTGTGGTGAGTTGAATTGAATCAAGTAATTATATACGTATGAATTATGAATAAGTGTACGATTACTTAATAATAATATAATATATTATCAAAATATAAGAATAATTAAGGCTGAACAGTGTGATGAGATGAGAAGAGAGGAGACGACGAGACAACCTCTTGAATTTCTCTTAATGTCATGTTGTCTCATGTAAACTCTTTTGGGACACGACTTGAGACTTGATACTCAAGACTCGAGACTGTGAAATGTGATCCTTGAGAGTCAAGAGTGGATTGAATTGACTTGAATTGCTTTGGTTTTATTTCGTTTGGTTTGGTTTCCTTTCCTTCCGTTTTGGTTTTGGAGCTTGGAGTTTGGAGTGCAGGTACACAAGACAAAGAAGACTAAGGATTGTTGATCCTGATGAATCAGTGTGAATTTGACAATTTGACAATTTTCAAGTTACTCACATATTCCTCTTTTGAATTTCGAATGTTGAATATTGAATAGTCGTGGATGATATTTATTAACTGATTTAAAAGTAGTGCGAATTTACAATGAGTAGTGAGCGAGCGGCGTCAGTTACACAAGACACGAGACAAAGACGACGATATCAACGATTTAAAGTTTAACGATTAACGATCAACGGTAACGAGAACGAGAACAAGAACAAATATTGTGACAACAACAACAAGACGAAGATGAATACAATTATTACGAATTACGATTTACAATTTATGATTTACGAAGAACACACAGAAAAGTGAAATAGAGAATAGAGACAGACACCAAATACAATAGAATGTGATACGATAGGAGACGAGATAGATATCAGATACAATTTACAAGAGAAAGAGACAGAGACAGATAGACAGATGAATAGACAGACAGAGATAGAGACAAAGAGCGAAAGTGAGTGTGTTTGTTCGTGTTTATCCGGCGGACGCGGAATGGGAGCAAAAATTAAACCAAAACCAAAAGCAACTTTCTTTCTTACTCTTGCTCCGTCCTCTTACACTGGCTCTCTCTCCATCCGTCCGTCAATATGTGAAGACGGCGCAGACTCTCACCATCCGCTTATATAAATTTACTATATATATTTATACAAGATCTCTATTCATGTAGCCACGGCTCAGTACTCAGTATCCAGCCGAAAGAAGTAGTAGCAGAACCAGAACCAAAACTATATAGAACATAGAATATAGAACATAGGACCAGAACCAGCACCAGAACAGGAGCAAAAGTAAATGAAATATATAAACTGTACCACTGGAGGATACAGAATACCGAGCACCGACTACAGAATGGAGAGAGTATAGAGAACCATAGTAAAGGGAAAGTTCTGGATTCTGGATACTGGATAGATCCCTTGAAAACACAACACACATGTATCCACAATCTACAATCTACAGTCTACATTCTTCATAATATATAAAATAGCATATAGTGGAATTTCCCCCCACAAAAATCACACCCCATTTGAATTCCCCTTCTCCACTCTTCGACTACTTTGACTACTTCGACTGTTCACTATTTCCACTGACTGTCTCCATCTCTCACTCTCCTTTTCTTGCTTGCCTTTCTTCGTCTCTACTCTCTCTACTCTGTAGATTCTCGGTTCTAGATGCTGGATTCTAGATTCCACATTCGCATTCTACATATCTCATCTCCAGTCTCCATCAACAACAAATCAAATTACCCGCATCCATCATCCATCCACATCTAAATCCTTGTACACTTTACACTTTACACACACGTGCACATGTACATTGTACATTGTACATGCTCAATGCTCATGTAAGGAAAAATCCCGAGGACAAAGAAGAGCAAGACGAACAAGCAGAAAAGGAAGAAAAGGACGGAGAAGAAGAAAGAAATGATGAATAAATTTGTTGATTGGTCTCTACTCTTTCTCCCTCTCTCTTTCCGGATCCATTTCACTTGTTTTAGTTAAGACTGTACACTGTACAATGTACACTGAACATTCTACAGCTCGTTCTTGGGTTCTTCGTTCACCGTTTTACCGTTTACCATCCAACATCCAAGTCAAGTCAGGGAAGAGAAGGAGAAAAGGAGGAAACAATGGGATGATGAGAGGACGGGAGGATGGGACGATGGGAAACACAAGAAAAAAATCTGGGTTGTTGCTGCCAACAAATTCTTTGACAATTCCTCCTTCTTCTCTCCTTTCCCATTCTCCATTCTCCATTCTCGCTCTCATTATGAACCGTGCTGAACTGAACTGAGCGGAGAGCGGAGTTTAGTTGAGTCGACTTGAGTAGAGTAGAGTAGAGTTGAGTCGAATTTGAGTTGAAGTTGATGTTAAAGCTCCGTCAGTCTCTCAATCTGTCTCTCCTTGCCAAATGGGTCTCACATGGAAATCTCTCTCCTCTCTCTCACAACTTTAGTCGACTCCACTTTCATACTATATTCTAGTTCCAGTTTGATGTTGTGCCATGCCATACCAGACCAGACCAGACCATGTCAGGCCACGGTATGGTATGCAATGTGCCACTCTTCTCTCTCTTTCTCTCACTCTTCATCTCCATGACTTGACTCCTTGAAAACATCTCAAATCTCAATGAATGACTGAGTAGATTTCTAATGGATGAATTATTCTAATAAATACAGATTACTGTGAAATGTAGAGAAAGCAAATACCAAATACCAAGTCATGCCATACTATACCAAATACCAAATACCGTACCATGTACCGTCTCATAGAAAGAATGCAAGAATAGAAGATGTGGAGCATGGAGCATGGAGCATGGAACATGGAACATGGAAGAAAGAAATGGTGAGAGAAATTCATTCGCTCATTCAAATTCACATCGAAATAAAGTCATCGTCGAAACGATATAAAATGTACAAGAAACATGAAAGAGAGAGAGAAAGAGAAAAGGAGAGCTCACTCCAGTTTTCTCAATTATTATTTGGTCGTTATTATATTAAATTATTGTAAAAGAGAAAGAGGGACGGGATATTTCCCATTCCATTCACATCTAATTCCAAATTCTAAATAAAGATAGGATAGGATATTGTGTGCGATAGTGGGTGAACTTGTTAGTTACAACTTCCATCATTTGCAATTTACACTCACTCTGCCTCTCTGCTCTGTACTCTGTATTCACATCGTATCGGGTCGTGATATTTTGCCAGGACAGAGACAGAACAAGAACTAGAACCAGAAAGTTACAAAAAGTAAATTCGGCGGTAGTTAGAATCGTGAATGTGAATAGGAATGTGAATGTACACATATACATGAAATCCAGGATTCAGGATCTAGGCCGTAGGCTCTAGGCTGTAGGCGGTTGGGTTTGGTTTGGTTTGGTCACACTCGACTCTCAATTCGACTCTCGACTTTCGACTTCTTTAAGTCTCTTTTCTTACCGAACCGAGCAAAAAGGCGAGTGGAACGAAAACTGTCCAATTCAATATAATGAAAGGAGAGAGGACCAAAAAGGGAAGAGGAAGGAAGAGACGAGAAACTAGAAAAGAGACGATCATGAGAAGAGACAGAAGAACAAGAAGAAGAACAAAATCGTGTGCATGTAAGATGAATGAAATGAGAGAAAAAGTTTTTATTAAAACTTTAACTTTCTTTCCTTTTTTTAAAGGGAGTTCAAGTGGATTTTTGGCTTCTCGCTCTTTTTCTCTAGACTCTAGAATCTAGTTGCTAGATTCTAGATTTTAGGTTTGGGATATATCCACTGTACACTACTCACTGCTCACTTTGTTTCTTTTTAGTTACAGTTTCATCCCTTTGCACATCACATTGCATTGAATGAATCGGTATGAATGCTTCGCATCAAGTATCTAGTATCAAGTACTTGATACTTGGTCCTGGGTTGTGCAATTGTAGTGGAGGATTTTCTTCTGGCCAATTTTTTAATTAAAGTCCCCTGTGGTCGATCTTCTTTTCTCTCTCTCTCTCTCTCTCTCTCTTTCTCTCCTATTTCTCAGTACTCTGTATTCTGTATTGTTCTTACAGCTTCTTTCCTTCCATATGAACTCAACTATCAACTACTAAATGCAACCAACTAGAATCTAGAAACTAGAAACCAGACAACCAACCATTTTTAATACATGGCTTTAGTTTTTTCTCGCTTCCTCCACTTCCAACTTTGTGTTGGGTTTCAAAGTTGGCTGAGAGCTGAACTGAGGCGTTTGACTTTACCAGATCACAGCTTCAAATGGTAAAAAGAGCAATGAGCAATGAGCAATGAAAAACGATCAAGAAGAATGGTAAACAGAGGGAAAAGAGAAAATTCCTATAACGATTTTACATGGTGTGAGACTCAAATTGTGAGTTGAGGAAGAGAGGAGCAAAAAGCAGAAGCTAATGAATTCAAATTTTTCTGTGTGTTTCTATTTTCTATAATAAAAGTATAACACAAAACACAATAATCCTTTTTAATTTTTAATTATAGTCAAGAGTCAAGAGTCGAGAGTCAAGACGCCATGGAAATTTTATTTGTATGACAGAAATTGTTTGTTTATTTTTGTATTTATTACTTAGACAACTGGTTTCAATGAGATGAGAAAAAAATAAAGTATATATACAATATTATACAATATACAGTAATATACAGCAAACATTCAGTACTTGGTGATTGGATTGTGATTTCTCGTGAATTGTATAATTATTATCATTATTACAACTTGCAACTGTTTTGTATTTTGTACAGAAAAATGCAGCTAAAATGAGTCAGACAACATTTGGTTCATCGGCGAGTTCTTTAGAGTCGATTGGACTTCACTCGGATCCAGAGACGGCAACTGGAACAATCCTGGACAATGCAACTACCACAACCATGACAAACCTAAACCTAGAATTTGTTCCGGGTGAGTCCAAATCCAAGAATACAGAGTGGATCGAGGAATTTCTCACACACAACGTAAACTACAACACTCCTCACACTCATGATAAAGAAAGGGAAGATGGAGACAAAACTGTGCCCATTGAAAAGGAAGGAAATGACAACAAGGACACAAAGAATGTTGTTAAAAGAGTAATCGTTTCTGATTTTGAAATTGACCTTCTTCACCCTCCCTCACATGACCTTCAAGCTGTTCTCAGTGATATATTTTCCCTCAAAGTTCGGTACTCGGTGAGAGATGAGACAATCTGTTTATTTTTATTTATTTTTTTCATGTCTGTAATTTGGAATTCTAACAAGTAACAACTAATATTTACATGTAATGACATTTTATTATTTTTTATTTCCTGTTCCTCACTCTTGACTTTTCTCGACAAGATACATGATGAAAATCGAGATCACATGGAAAAAAAGGAGGAGAAAGAACAAGAAGAACATGTAGAACAAACTTCCTACTTTATCGTCAAAGTTCCGCCTACCAATATCGAGGATCGACAGCTTTCTGCACTGGCACAAGTTGATCACAGAGAAATTCTGTTCTATACTAAAGTTATTCCAGATATACATGTGAGAAGTTCTATGATGTTTCAACTATATCTGTAACAATAATAATAATTTATAATTAATAATTAATTATTATTATTTTGATTATTGTTAAGTTTCGGTGAAAAATAAAATCATTATTTTTCAGATGTGGTGTTTGAAAAATAATGTAAAAGTTGATCTGGGCGTCGTCCATTGTTTTCACGGTAATTGAAAATCCAACATCCAAAAAAATTCATAATAATAATAATAAATAAATTTCGATTCATTTTATGCCAAGGTAGTTTTAATTTGCATTTTTAAAGTGTTTAGTTTTTAATTAATTATTAATTAATTAATTATTATAGCACATTATGATCGTCCACTTGAGGAGTTGCCAGTAGAAGGGATCATTGAAAATTTGCCAAAGGCCGAATCAATCATTGTACTTGAAGATTTGAGACCAAAGGGTTTCAGCAAAAGAAATTTTATTGATGCTCTTTCCCTTTGTGAAGTGAAAGCAGCTGTGAGAGAACTAGCAAAAATCCATGCCCATTCTTGGATTGTTGGGCAGTTGAGTGGTCAGGAATTACAAAATCTTTGGCCTTTTTACTACAAACCAGAGGATGCAGCTTTACTCTATGAGGCATAATAATATTAATATTACTCTATGATTTTTTATTTTGAATTTTGACCTTTCATACGATTTATTAAGGAGTTTAACAAATAAAAGTTTATTATTACCCAAAACTCTTTAGGCTCTACTTGAAGACGGATTTAAAATACTACTTGATCATTTAAAGGAGCTCGTTGCTGTGAATAAGGATTATGAGGCAGGAATGTTGATTGAGAATCTAAACCGACTTCAAAAACAGGGCTTGAGGTCACTCCTCACAAAGCTATTCAGCCCCTCTGAAACGAATCTAACAACCATAGTTCACATGGATTTTTGGTCCGATAACCTTTTTTTCAAAACAGGGAGTAATGATGAATCAAATCTCGAATCTAATCCTTATGATGACCCAGAAGACTATGCAAATGACAATGATAATATTGAAGATAAAGACTCGTCCTCATCAAAATCCACAAATCTTCAATGTCGGATATTAGATTGGCAAATGTTATCCATCGGTCGACCTACACATGACCTCGCTCTTTTATTATTCACCTCCCTCCCGGCTAAAGTTCGCAAGGAAAATTTGGAAAGATTCCTTCAATTCTATCTAAAAATATTTGCGGCTACTGTTTCAAAATTTCCTGCAATTTCCTTCCCTTCTGATATTAACCTGTCCATGTTAAAATCCGAATATGAGAATAGTAAATTACTCGCCATTTTACAAGTGATCGCTTCTATCGACTTGGCACTCATTGATAATGAGACTCAAGAGAGGTTATTTGATGCTCTTGAAGAACTTCAACAATATTAAAAAATATATTCAAGCATGCTGATTATTTTAGTTTTTTATTATTTAAAAATCTAAATCATACTGATTTTTTTAGCCTATTTTTCGTGCAATAAATAAGGTCATTTTTTTAAGATTTCTGACTTCTGATTTCTGATACATAATATTAATGCATTTTTCATCTTTAATAAAATTTTGCAGCTTTTCGTCCCCCTTTCCCTTTTTGTACAGAAATTCCAAATTCCAGTCAAAGTCAAAGATTTTATTATTTCGTCGGTATTTTCATATCCAAATTTTTCTTTAATCTTTAATCTGATAGTTTTTTTTCCTGAAGAATTGTTATCGTGGAATTTTTGCTGGTAAAAATGTAAATGGTAACTGAACTGGTAGGTACTGTAAAATCTTGAACCTAAATCCTTATAAAAGTCGTGAGTATCGACTCTCGACTGAGAAAATATGAAAAAAAATGTTCAGCATTCAGTGTTGAGTATCCAGAAATAGAGAAACTAAACATTCCAATTCAAGAACTCAAAGCTCAGAGTCAGTCGACTTGTTTAAATCGTGATCTAAATTGACTTTGAATGTGCCGGCATACTAAATGCTAAATGTATATTATATTATATGAAACCCGAGAACAGAGAGTGAAAAGGACAATGAAAACGAGAAATGAGTGACTGGATGCAAAAAATGCAAATATGAAAGGAATGCTAAACATAAAACATGAAAATGATAAAAAAAACAGATAGGAAAAACAGAGTAGGCAAAAAGGGAGCAAAAAGGAGAGGAAAAAGCAGCGTATAATAATAATAATAGTAAAATATAAGCACATAAGCATTTTAAGAAATCAATAAAAGCTAGAAAAGCAAAAAAAAAAATTCTTTTTCTCTGTTCTGGAATGGAGTAGGAGCCCACACATTTTTTTCCTCGACATTTCTCTCCTTCCTGAATGAAAATCAGAAGAAGGAAGAAAAGTGGAAAAAGACAGGATGAAACGAAGCTCCAGGTTTAGCTTTGGTTTAGGGTTGGTTTGGTTTGGTTTTTCGGCTTCAATTCCAGATCCAGATTCCAGTGAGCTTTTAGCTCACGTTTTCACTTCCTGTCACTTGTCCTGTGCTTTCATGTGGAACTTGCCCTTATATTTTATATATTATGCTTTATAGTATTATGCATTATACATTATACGGATAAGAAATTCCACTATGCTCTACTTTCTACTTATGCCATGCGATGGAGATGGTAGTGGCTGGTAGTTGATAGTTAAAAGTTATAATAATAATAATAATAATTGATGAGAATTAAGAATTAGATAATAGATAAAAAGTATATATGTACGATGAACTTACCAGAGTAATTGAGAGTGGTGCTCTCCTCCGCTTCCTGTGCCTGTGACAAGGAGGGTAGTGAATTTCTAGCTCCAGTTACGTTTCCAGTTCCAGTTGTCCAAGTTGAAGGAATTTGTCCCGATCCACTCAGCGTTAAAGCCACTGCTACATTCTTTCCATTTTTTACCAACGTCCATTTACTCCGATTATTATTATTATTATTACCATTATTACTATTATTATTATTTATGTGATTATTGATGATGTTGATTTGTTTGGGTTGGATTTTGGATTTTTCCTCGCTGATTATCAGTGTGATGGAATGTGGTTGATTTTGATTTTGATTTTGTCTTTGTTTTTCATCCAGGTATGTCTTGATATTGCTATTGTTAATATTACTGATAGTATTATTATTATTATTACTACTACTGGTATTGATGAGGATGTTGACATTTTTCATGTCATCTTCATTGACATTGACATTGTCCTTGTCCTTGTCATTGTGGAGAGTAGACTTTGACTTAAGTTTTGATGTTAGTTTCGGCTTTGGAGTTGGATTCAGAGTCGCATTTGTATTATTATTATCTAGTACTTTTTCATCAACCTCTTCATCTGGCTGTTGTTGCTCTTGTTGTTGTTGTTCTTGGCTCTTGTTCTCCTCCTTGATTTTTAGAGTGTCGATACTGTTGTCTTTGTCATCACCATCATTGTCATCATAGTGATTGTCATTGTACTTTTTCTTGTTATTAAGATTTTGATCCTGCTCTTGGCTCTTTTCATCTTGTCCTTGTTCCTGTTCTTGTTCCAGTTGGAATTCCAATACTAGTTTTTGTTCCTTTTCTTCTGGTTTCTTTGGCTGTATTTGTATTTGTCTTTGTCCACTTTCACAAGTCAATGTCGATGTCGTTGTCGATCTGGATGTGGATGTTGAAGTTGTCGACATCCTACTCTATCGTCTGTCTTGCTCTTGCTCTTTTCCAGTTTCAGTTCTTCTTCTCCTGTTTTTTCCCCTCGGTCTCTCTAGCCTCTAGTTCATGTCTACAGTCTACAGTTTACGCTTCATTTCCTCATCCTGAACAGCGTTTACTTTTTATCTTTTTTTACTTGTTCTCCTCCTCACAACTCACAACTCAACTTTGCTCAACTCAATTCAAAGAGCCGAATTTTCCCAGTAGAGTCCAGCCAGCTGAAATCCATCCTGAAAAACTACAGACAAAGAGAAAGAGAAAGCAAATATATAGAAGATGAAAGGAAAAGTCATAAAAGTAGTTTAATGGGCAAGTTAAAAAAACTGTAGATATGTTGTAGTTTGTAGTATACATAAGTACATGTAGTATTTAGGCACTCATTCTACATTCTAGATTCTACATCCCATACTCCAAATTCTATGTATTCTATATTCTGTGTGTAACGAGAAGAAGAAGAAGAGGAAGAAGGAGAAAAACTCTTATGTGAGATTTTCAAATCGGATCTCCTCTTTTCATTCTTTTGTTCTTATCATCGCCTGGGACATTTAATTGGCAATATAAAATTCCCTACTTTATTCACCACTTCTCATTTCATTTTCATTTCATGCTATGGCATGGCATGGAGTTGAGATTAGAATCAGGAAAAATCCATGTGTAGTGTGTAAAAGGAGAGAAAGAGAGAAAGGGAGAGAGTTTCCCATTTAGACCATTCAAATTCATATTCAAATCCACCTCATAAAAAATGAGGCGAGAGTGAAGATTCATAAGATTCAAGATTCATAGTACTCAATGCATTTTACCAGTTTTCTTCTCCACTCTCAGCCCTCAGCTAACTACTACTAACTAGTAACTAGAGATATTATATTATACATTATGTATTATGTTATATTATATTATATTATATTTTGCGCTTTATAGTTTATACATTATACAGCTTTTACGTTTTACACTCTCCAATTCTCAGTTTTTAAGTGGAATGCAAAAAGTGGTGTTTGCAAATTTGGTGATTCCGAACTAGTTATCAGAGAGAGAGAGAGAAGTAGAAGAACAAGAACAAGAATCCGACTTTGAATCTTTGAATCTATAATCTAGATTCTTGATTCTAGAATCTGGAATCGAGATTCCAGAGTGTTTTTTCTCCCTTCTGATTTATGTGAGTGAGAAGAATGAAGAAATTTCTAATTTTACTTCCCCACACTTTTCTTATAATATATTCTGCCTCTCTTCTCCCAATAATTATTATTGTATGATCATCACCATCATCATGATAATGAATGTTTGGGAAAGAAGAAAAAGAGTTTGAATTTCTCTCTCTCTCTTTCGCCTTTTCTGTCTGGTGGAGAGTAGAAAGTGGAGAGTGCAAAAAGTGGAGTGAATTGTGAATTGAGAAGACGGGTAATAGAGGAAAAGAGGGAAATGAATAGAAATGCATATTGAGAGGAGAGGTTTGTGTAGTGGATGGAATATGGAATGAAACAGAATGGGAACGGCAATGGGAATCTGAATCCGAATCCGAATCTAAACTAGAATGAGAATGAGAATGGGCAAGCATTGGATTGGACTTTGGAAAGAGAATGTAGTTATGTGAAGAGTAAAGAGGGAAGAAGAAGAAGAAGAGAAAGTAAAAGAGAAAGAATGAGATGGAGGATGGAGGATGGAGAAGGGAGAATAGAGAATCACATTCATAGTTCAACTCATGGCACTCAGCCAGTTCTCGTTCCAGTTCCACTGTCACCCTCCAGCCAAGAAAAAAAATATTCTAATCGATCCTTTCCGTCCTTTTTCCTTCCAGTTTCCAGTCCCCACGGCCAAACCAAACCAAACCAAACCTAACCCAGGACCCAGACTAGACCAGACCAGAGACTATGTAGAATGTGGAATGTAGAATGTAGAGCGTAGACCAAAGTAAATACTAAATACCAAACCAAAAGGAAAACTTGAGCTACCCAACATACAACATCCAACACTCACAATTTACAATGCACTTAACTCACATTTTCAGCTCAATTCTTACTGCTCAATGCTCTCAATGCACATGAAGAGTAAAGAGTAAAAAGTAAAAACGAGAACGCTCAATTATTATTATACATAATTTTTCTCTCCGTCAATAATCGAGGATGGAAAATCAAGAAAATCTAGCAAGAAATTATGGACTCAGCTGTACTCAATACTCGGCTCAGCTCAGCTTAGTTTAGTTTACTTTAGCTCAACCTAGCTTAAAACATGAAAGGTATAAAAAAAAAGTAGAAAAAACTTTCTCCACAATCCACTATCCACTATCCACACAATGTGGAACTAAATACTAAATTCTAAATGTGTGTAGTGTGTACAAAGTAAAGTACACTTTACACTGTACACAGGACAAGTCCAGTTCATTCACCATCCGCCAAGTTCATGACATGAATTTCCTTGCTACCGATTAAGGAGGAAAATTGTAGGTAACATTTTTTTATATCAAGTCTAAACTACAAAGTAGCAAGGAGCAAGTGAACCCTTTCTTTTGCCTAGCCAATTAGCAAACGGAATAATGGGAATGGTGAAACGGGGAAAATGGTAATGGTAATTATTACAAATAATACTGTACGGACTGTTGACTACCAGAACATTTTTAGTCTTGAGTCTCGAGTCTATAGATTGGCTTGGGTTTCGGGTTGGTAACAAAGCTATTTTTATGTAAATTGCTGAACATTGTACGCTGTATGCATTAAACATTGCATTGTACACTTTTTGTAGGAGATTGTAGATACATTGTGCAATGTTCAATGTTCATGTATCAATAAAAGAGGAAGAAACGGAAGAAATATAACAGAGAGCGAGGACAACAAGAAAAGGAAAACAAGGACAAAGGACAACAGCATGGGCATGGACATGGATATCAAAACACAAGTAGATGAAGAACAAGAAGAAAGAGGAAGAGAAAGAGACGGAGAAATGGAAAGAGAAGAAAGAAAAACAGTATAACATATTACGTACTTGAGTCGACAGTCGGCAGTCGACAGGAAGAGACAGAGAGAAGAGAAAAATAGAGCAAGCAGAGCCAAAGCCAAAATAAGCTGAACATCAAGGTCAAATAACTCTTGAGTGGAGAATCTAGAGTCTAGAGTCTAGAGTCTAAAGACTTGAGACTCTAGATTCTCTGTGCTAGATTCTAGATTCTAGATTCCAAGCTTAAGAACCAAGGCTCTTGATTCTAGACTCAAAACGCTCCATGTACAATGTACAATGTACAATGTACAATGTACATGGACTGTGTTCTATACAGTGTACACTAGACATTCAACTCTAGACTCTGGACCAAGTCCAGATCAAAAATCAAACCTCAATCAGATCCGATAAAGTGAGGCAAAGAAAACAACTGTTCTTCTATCATATCGGATAACATCACATCACAAGTCAACGCATCATGCAATCCTATTGTGAAGCATACATACACATTTATACAATATATATCGTATACCTATACCCTACACTCTACACTAAACACTACAAACTATACACAATTCAATATGATATGATTTAACTGTACGTTGTGTGATGTGATGGTTCTTCCGTCCACTTTTTATACTTTTCCCTCCCTCCTGTCCTGTCTGTGACTCTAGATTCATTCTAGACTGTAGACTGTAATCTCTAATCCACATTTTTACCATACCAAGGTTTTTCTTATTAGGACTGAACACTGAGCACTGAATAAGACCAGACTAGACTAGACTTTCACCACATAAAAAATATTGAATTTCTCTCCTACTCCGATCCGATTTATACTACGTTTAGATCCAAAGCTACGGTTATATTATCTTGTATTATTATGTACATTTTTTTAGTATATTGAAAAGAATGGAGATAAATCCTCTTCCTCTCTTCTCTTCTCCTCTCAGCTCTACCCATTCTGTTATTTTTCTTCTCCTCCTTCTCAAATAGATTTTATGTACGTGGAGAAAGGGAAATCCCAAGCCTAAAGTCAAAGAAAATAAATAGATAGATAGATCCGAGTCCAAATAAATTCTTCATTGGAAACTGGAAAAGTGGAATGGAAAAAGGAAAAACTGTACAGCTTATAGTGTACAGTGTACAGAGTACAATGCACAACTTAAAAAGTAGAAAGTAGGTATATTTTGTACATTGTGCATGAGACATGAGAAAATGTATAAAAAATCCACCAATTTTCTCTCCATTTCCTTTGCTTTACTTTGTTATGCCTTTGCTTAATGTTCAACGTTCAGCAAGTATGAGTAAGAAAGTGTGTCAGTCATATCACATCACATCATAATTCACTATCAACTGCCCATAATAATAATTATGTGAATAATTTATTTCATCGTCTCATCATCCCAGCCTTCCCTTCTTCACAACAAACAACTGGGAGCTGGCGCTGGAGCTGGAAGAATTGTGATGGGGAATTTGGAACTTGAAATTCACTAGTGCTGCTAGGGACTGTTTTCGACTTTCGGGTTTTGGCTTTTGGCCTACATCCTACATGTATGTTTATTCACAATTTCATCCACTATCCATTTTACAGGATAGGTTGTACATTGTACATTGTAGAAATATTGTGGATAGACTAGAGACTGGAGCCTCAACAAAATGACGATCATACTCATACTCATAATAATTATGAGAGGATGATGATTGTTATTACTAGTCGAAGGAGCTAATATGAAGGTTGAAGGTACACATGATCAAGTATCAAGTTGGAGGAGCATGGAAATATACTGTACAATGTACTTCCAGAATATATTGTATATTATACTGATATTTCATAATTCATTCTCCATTCTCCATCTTTCTCCCTTCTCTTGATTCATCCACCATCCAACATCCAACGTTCAGCATTCAACATTCAACATCGATTCTCTATTTTCTATAGTTACTTTTCAGTACTTCCCTCTTACCAGTGTTCAGTGTTCAGTCTGTTCACTGTTCAGCCAGTTTGTAGTTTCCAGTCTCCAGTTCATACCATTGAAAATCCCATTCACTCACTCAATAATTCACATGATATGATCCCTCGCTCCATGCTCATGTTCTTTCATAATATCTCTACATCGCACTGTACACTGTCAACTGTGTACAGTGTATACTTTGTAAATGGTACACACTACACACTACGTGCATAGCACATGTTCAATGTTCAATGTTTTCACCCTACATTCTACATGATACATATCGTTTCATCTTGAAAACTGAAAACTCCCACACTCCTTCCGCCATTTGCCAATAATTAATGAGGACAAAACAGACATAGATACATTTATAGGAGCAGACAGTAGACGGTAGACTGCCGACACACACATTACAGCACGTAACGAATCTACATTGTGCACTGTGCATATGAAATAGGAAAGGAATTGGGCGAAAAATCAGAAATATGAAATCATGTTTCATAGAGTGAAAGTCAAGAAAAAGTAAAGGGAAAGAGAAAGGCAAGAACCATCACTTGTCAGTTGCGTGCATGTGTTGACTCCACCGTCCACAGTCTAGAGTCTACTTTCTACAGTATACACTGCACAGTAGTAACGGCAGTGTGAGGATAATGATATAAAAGATAATATATTATATTAGATTTCTTATTTCTGTACATATGATTATTGGGATTTGGATTTGGGAATAACCGAATCGCCCATAAAATATTATTTGTATTTTTATTTCTATTTCTATCCATCTATCTGTCTATCAGTTTCAGTATCCATATCCATGTGCATCAGTACATGTAAATATGCAAGTATAATGTATGTTTACTCCATACTCGTCCATCTGTGAACAAGATACATCTATATAGAGAGAAAACAGGATTTTATATTATATACTTTATACTGTATACTGTATGTACTGTCAATTGTAGATTGTAGTATGTAGAATGTAGAACCAGTCGACTGTTCAACATTCTACATTCAACACAGATGCTACTTTCTCCTTTCTTTTTCCTTCTCATTCCTTTTTACTCGCTTTCTTTTACTTTCATACAGGATTTTGATTTGTAGGATTTTCTCTACTTCTCTTTCTCACCGTTTGCGTTTACATTTACATTCAAATTCATGTTCTCTCGTTCCAGGTCCACACATGTATACAGTATACAGCAGACAGCACAGAGCATACGGCATAAGGCATACAACTTTGATTTCAATATTGCACATTGAACATTGAACACTGAGCATGGAGCTTCAAAATAGAATGGAATAGAATAGGATAGATAAAGTGGAATATAAAATATATAAATAAATAAATAAATGGGACAGGAGTCGTCCTTCGTCCTTCGTTTCTTTTCTTGTACAATGTACAATATACAATATACGTTTTCTTTCTTTTTTTGATATATCTTCATACTTTTCTTTAGAGATTGGGTTGGATGGTCCAATATGGTTTCGTTTGACTTGGGTGTTCTATGTTCTATTGAATTGAATTGTACTATATTATTATTTTATTGTATTATGCATGAGAGAATAAAAAGAACGAGACAGAGAGAGAGAGACTGTGACCAATATCTAAAACAGAGCTGGAATTGGAACTCGAACTGAAAGTAGAATTGGGATGAAACTAAATAAAATTCATACCTCTACATTTTACATCCTACATGCTAGATTCTAGATAGATGCATGTAAAATGCTCACGTATGTATTGCACATTGTACATTGTAGATACATGGAATGAATTCAACTCATGACTCAAGTCAACTCAATTCAATGGATAAAGAGTAAGCAATAAATCAGGAAGAGTCGTTTCATTTCATTTAATTCAGCATCCAAAATCCAACCGATAAAAGTATAGGAACAAAACCCTATTGAATGGTGACTCCAGACTCCAGACTTCAGACTCCAGAATCCCGACAAATAGAAAACAAAAAAACAATGCAAAAAGTAAAAAGCGTTTACAGATTTGCATTGTTTGGGGAAATTATTTAGAATTTGCAATTCACACAAAAGTGTTTCAACCTCTCAACTCTAGACTCTGGACTCTGTACTCTGGAGCACTGCAATAATTATAGTTGCACTTGTAATTTTTATTAGAATTAATTAATCCAAAGTCCAAGCTTTGTAGTTCCGAGTAAAATCTGGAATACTTAATACTGAATACTTCAGAGGGAAATCAAACGGAAATTTTTTCAAAAACATTAAAGTCCCCAACATACACATGTATTTTTATATTCCAATTCAAACATGAGCAGCACAATCTCAAATTTCAAATATCAAGTCCCAAATTATGGTTTGTTACATAGATATTAGATATTGAATTTTGTACGGAGTACACAGAGTACAGACAAAATCTTCATGGATAAATTTGAACAAAATATAAAATCCAAAGAACAAAGAACAACAGACTGTCAAAAATCAAAATTTAAGAAGGGCCAGAGCAAAGAATATGTAGGATCGTAATGGAAAAATATAGAGCCAGAAGCAAGGAGCCAGTAACCATCCGGGTCTCTGCCTAGTGTCTAGTGTTTAGCTCGTAGTTCGACCCGTACCCGAGCCCGGACCCGGGTAACAGCCGCTGCCACACAATATACAATACACAACACACAACCGAGCAAAACAAAACAACAGTAATAGTAATATACATGGAAAACAAACGAGCATCATCCTGCTTGATCTTTCCTCTATGTACTGTGTGTAGTGTGTAGTGTGTACTGAGCTCTCTCTCTCCCTCGCTCTTCCCCTCTCTCTGTACTCTCTATATTGATGACTTGACCTCTTTCTTTTTCTCTTCCTCCATTCCCATTTCCATTCTGTTGTCATCATTTTGCATTCTAGATTCAGAAACAGACGCTTGGAGAGACAAAGAGAGAGAGCGAGAGCGAGAAAGCGAAAAAATGAAATAGCAGAATCGGTTGTTGTTTTTTGCCAGTGGCAAATTTTCCTCGTTTTCTTTCCCGTTCTCTCTCTTCACGATTTCACCATTTAGTTTTTGAATCTGGAAACTGGATACTGAAAAGGAGAAAGAAGAAAGAAGACAGGAGAACGTAGAAGTCTGTGCTTTCCCTTTGCTAAGAAAAACCAGACCATACTAAACGAGAAACGAGACGAGTGTAATCCAATGAAAAAATGGAAAATGGAAAAGACGAGTTGAACACTGTGAACTGAGAACATTTGAAACTTGTCCGTCATCCTCTTACTCAACAGTCTTCAGCTCAAATTCCAACGGATGTCAAATGTGTATATATTTATAAATGGAATATGGCAAAAAGTATTATACAAGCAAAGTTTTTTTTTTCTTTTTTTCTATCTACACTTCTCTTCCATTTTCCATCTGCCACCCCTCATTTCCCCTCTTGTTTCTTTGAAAATCCTCATATAAAAAGTAATGAAAATAAAACTAAAGTTGTAGCTTTTATCCGTTACAATAATTATGTATTGTGTATTATGTAATACTCTTTGAATTTTTATCCTTAGTCTTCTGTCTCTGTGTTCTGTGTTTTGTGTATCAGAAATGTTCTTGTAAACGGAAATCCATGAATTTAAAACGTAGAGACTATAGAGACAGAATAGAGTGACAAATGAGAAGAATGAATTTTAATTGAAGGACGGGAAACGTGAACTGTGAACTAAAGTCGGGATAAATGAATGAATGAATGAATGAAGAATGAGTATGAATGAATAGAAATGAGGAATGGAGTCTCCGTGCACTTTTTGTCTATATCTTTAATCTTTATAGATATACTTATGCGATTTTGTTATTCATGCTATTATTAGCATTATTATTTGAAAGAGATACAGCATACAGCATGGGGCATAGAGCGTACAACTTACAGAAGACAGAATACAGACAAAAGAGAGGAACCGGAAGTATTCTCATTCTTCTCCATCACTCCTTTCTTCCTCTTTCTAGTTCAACTGGAGACTGGAGTCAACATGCACTCAACTACAAAAGTAAGTCAGAAGAACAAGGGAACAAGCAATAGAAAATAATACATAGATCATTGAAGAAATGAATAGCCGGAAGGTTATTTTCAAAGTTTTAATAGTAATAGTAGTAGTAATGATGATAATGGTGGAATAGCAAAAACAAGAACAAGTGGAACATGTAACAGTTTTAAACGGGGAACATGAGAGATAGCAAATAATATATGATATACGCACATAATACATGATACGTAGTATAATGTAAAACATGCATATGAATTATATGTTATATGTAAACTCACAATGTCAGTCAGAGTATTGAGTATTTTGCGTATTTTGTATCTTGTGTATGTACGCGCATAC
This sequence comes from Sminthurinus aureus, assembly GCA_034698265.1. Taxonomy (NCBI): domain Eukaryota; kingdom Metazoa; phylum Arthropoda; class Collembola; order Symphypleona; family Katiannidae; genus Sminthurinus; species Sminthurinus aureus. The sequence goes on along the minus strand of JAQGBH010001492.1, from coordinate 9,246 downwards.
TTATATTCACCAAACAAGCAAACAAACAAACAAAGGGCAACTTTGCCAACTTTTCCTTCCTTTCCTTTGATTGACAATCAGCAAATATTGACAGAGAGACACCGGGAACGAGAATGGAGAATCGAGAATGGCGAATAAAAACGAAAAGGAAAGAGCCAGCGACCCACAACCCACAATCGATCAAAGACAAGAACACAAAGAAGAAGAAATGGTGGAAGAATGGAAAGAGAAAGGATGAATCAAACATCTCAAGCTCAAAGCTCAAAGCTCAAAGCTTCAAAAGTGATAGAAATCCTTCTTCAAGGAACATGTATCTAGAATCTACAATCTACAAATACTCGGGTGTTTAGTGTTTAGAGTTTAGATGGTTCAAAGTTGAAAAGACGGATAAGGAGAGGCAAATTGAGAATTGAGAGTCGAGAGTCGAGTCAAACAAGAAACAAGGCGATACTCTGTCTACTCCGTCAATGCAATTCAATACGACAAACAACACAATATAATATAATATATAATATATAACATATAATATAACATAGTGCAATATACAATATATACAGTACAATAAACACTTGACTCTCATTCATTCTCTCTTCCTCTCTTCATCTCCCTTTTGACCTTTTCATTCTCAACTCAAAACTCAAAGTTGAAAGTCGTCCTCTTCTTTCTTTTTAGTCTTTTTTCTAAATTCTCCAAAATACAAAATAGGTACTTATAAGAACCTACAGATTACATATGTAACACCGGAACTGTCTCTCTTCATTCAAAGAGTCTGACTGATATCCACGTTTATCATTGTATCATATTCCCATGAATTTAATTTCCTATATTGTTTATTATATGTATAAATATCATAATATAACCTACACCATCACTACACGTCGAGGTTTAACATGAAAACTTTGTATTTTGTCTCATATTACATATATTACATACACGTCCACACATTCTGTATTCATATAGACTACAGATATGTACAATGTACACGATGACAAAGTTTTTCCTACTTTGTTTGTACTATGGATTATTTTTGCCTCTTCTCTTCCTTTCATGTTTAGCTCTTAATGGGTTCTTTTATGTATACATAATATAATATATTATACACTTTATACTTTATATAATATTCATATTATGTATACGATATTATGTGCAAATCTAGAATCTGGAGTCTAGAGTCTAGAATATGAGCGACTGGCAGCAAAAAACTGAGAATAAGAAGAGAAAAGTCACCTCGTTTTCGTCCTCGTTGATATGGCACATCGTACATACAACATACAACGTATAGTTGGTATTTGGTATTCATATTACATGTGTATTATGTACTATGTGTAAATGCATACAAAACGGTATAAAAAGTATTAAAAAAAGTATTTTCATAAAGATTCGGAATTCTGAATTCATCAAGAAACTTTTTGGCCTGCAACTTTTTCTTTATACTTGAAGGAAATGTCATTCATGCAATTTTTTTATTTCATTCCTCTCTTGTTCATAGTTTCTAGTTTCTAGGTTCTAGTTTATGGTCTTTTTCGCCTTGTCTAAACTCTAAACGCTCCTTTTCTCATTTATTTGTCCCTAATTCTTAATCCACAATCCACAAAATGTTTTCTTGCTTTTTTCTATCCATCTCGATTCTAAATCTAGAGTCAAGCGTCTACAGACTAAAGACTAAAGACTTACATTAGTTTCGTCTTTTCCATTTTCCATATGATTGGTATAGATATTTCGGCATCATTTTTTTACATGTGACCGATATACTTTTTACAACAACCAACGACGAATGAGAGTAATAATGCTGGTTTTTATTATTTTTCACACATTGTAAAACCTACAAATAAGAGCAAAAAGTAGCTTTGTATACATACACACGAGTGAGATTAACATACAACTTTCCGGATTTCACATGTTTAGCTTTGAAAATCAAAACATGCACTTATCACAAAAACAGCAATTATTCTAAATTCTAAACTGCTCAGTACAAGAAAATGTACATTTACATTTTTTTGGATTCTGGAATGTAGAAAGTGGATTTTATTTCACAATTTTATGTACAGTGATACATGTGTATTTTTTGCCCTTAGTTTTTGCGTTAGTATTTTATCTAAAGATGATTATGATGATGAATATCATTGTCCTTTAAATGTCATCACGTGAAGTCCATGTGGACATCATGGCAGTACTAGTTGTCTACATTCTAGATAGATCGTACATTGTATATTCGTATATTTGTATATACTTACGGCATGACATGCACTTATGTAATATGTAATATGAATTAAAAAGCATGATCAATACAGAAAGAATGAGAGTAAGCGGTGAAAGTCGTAAAACTTTCTCTCCTTTCACTACTTACTATACTGACGATTAAACTATAAACCTACCTTTACTTTCTTCTGTGCACTATGTACTTTACTTTTTACTATGTCCTTTATTCAGAATCCAGACATATTATGTGTTATGTGCCATACGTATGTATTACGTAAATTATATTATACTACTATAAATGCCAATACCAGTATCCAGCATCTAACATTCCTTTTGTCTCGTGCCAAAATAATGCTCTTTACTCTTTTTCTACTCATGTGTAATAAATATGTACACGTATATTGTGTATTGTGTATGATGTAAAAATATATGTTATACGATATACGATATGAGATAAGAGTTACAATTTACAATACATAAATCTGAACAGAGCATTCTAAATTTTTCAAATTATACACAAGGACATCGTAAAAAATATCATTATCATTATTATAATAATAAACAACTAAATAACTCATTCAAAAATTCTTAAACTGGCCTTTACATTTTTACCCATGCATGATTTATATAATATGTGGGACGTAGTATGAATTATGAATGGCATATTATAGATACGTATAGTACAGTATTTAACATGATCCTGGTAGTGTGTCATTAATATGGTATACAGAAAATGAAATATCATTTTTTGACCATGTTATCTTTTGTTCCCCGATAACAATATAGATTAGCGTCTATATCAAAATGAATCCGAATTCCAGAGGTCCCTTGATTCCCAAACTCATTTTTTTAAATGCAAAATTTTTAAAATCAAGCCACTGACAAATACAAATATCAAATATTAAAAATATGACTTTGGACAAAGACATCAAAAAATTGAAAATCTTGTACTGGGAAATTTGGGACGAATCCTGCTGTTGAAAGCTGAAGATGAAGAACAGATTTACTTGACACCGTTTTCATGATTCATACAACATGTACAATGTGTATTGTACATTCTGCAAATATATTTACATATAACACAATATAATAATATTATACGTTATAGATCAATATTTGTACATGTTATTTGTCACAGTCACAAATGCATCACATACCATAAAGACACACAACCTTAAACATTGAGCATGTTTCTTTCAACTTTCAACAGACTACAAAATATTGAGTATTTCATTTATCGATATATTATATATTATACATATTATGCATACTTTTTTATCTGCAAAAGGTATATTTATTATTTATTATAGATATAATATGTGTATGTGTGTTTGTGGCTGGTTGTCAATCACCTAGTTGAATAAACTGACTACATAATATTATGAACAGAAAATAGTTTAGTGGCAGTTTTTATTAGAAAGGAAAAGTAGTAAGAACGGCTAATACGAGCATATGAGATGAGATGAAGGGAGTGAGGGTGACAGAAAATTGAGATCCAGATCCAGCAGCGGTTACACCATACCTCACCCACCTACATATTTAATATTCACACAAACAACATCCATGTACGTACACCATACAACAAAGAGTACAAAGACAGGACGGTTAACTTGACGGTTAACTTGACTTTCTCTCCTTTCTTTCCCTTTCAGTGGTCCAACCAACCAAAACGGAGGAGGAAGGAGGAAGAAACAAAATGAAATTGTGTTGAATGTTTAATATAAACATATAAAAATACAATAGGACGTACCACATACAAAATACAACATGTAACACGTCCCGTGTATAAAGTACGTCTTGTTGTGGGTAGTTTTGAGCTTTAGTATGCGTACTTACTCAAATACCTGATGTGAGATAGGATTTTGATATCACATTTGAATTCACTGTCGGATATATAGCGTGCATTTTATGAGAATGCATATTATTCGATGTATCATGTACTCAGTCCTATGTAAATTTTTGAAACGGGTACGAAATAAGTTTTGAGTTTGAAAAGAACTCACATGCCGTGTACCATATTTGTATGTACAATGTACACTGTACATGGAATACACACTCATACCACACTCATAGTGCATGGTGCATGTGAGCGCAGAAGAAAGAAAATACAAGTAAATATAGTATGTAGCTAGTAGCATTATTATTCTTATTACAACTTACAAAACAGTTTCGGTATGATGAAAGACGTGTAATGGGGAGGAGGAGTAGAAGAAAAGGATAATTTTGGTTTTGTGACAGCACACATGTCACATTCCACTGTGACTGTCCAGACAAACTTACTTACTTACTTACTTACTTATTTAGTCAACTGGAAAAATAGCAATGCAAAACAGAACATGGTAGGTTGTAGGCAGGAGGCAGAATGGTGGATATTGGATACCTACTTGTGAATTCCAGATTGGAAATTGCATGCCATCACAGGAAAATTATTGTGCGTCTACCTATGATGCATGTCTACTAACTATACACATGTAAAATAAAGTTTATTACAAATTCGTGTATCAGGGTGTCACATATCAAATATGATAAGCCAGAAGTTTGGCTTTCCTACAAAATACAAAATACATAATATGTAGATACTAGATGCCTTCAGATTTACATGGAACATACATTATCATTTTGATATGTATGAATAATACATATACTTAGGTCTGTCATACCTTTTCTACATAATATATGTACATACAACATTGAACTAAATATGTATGTAGTTTCCTCATTCACATAATAAATCTCACAAGTTTTCCTTTCGTACATGATGAATTTCCTACACAACCTCGTCTCCTTCCAAATTATAACCCTCCATGTATACGGTCGTATATATTTGTATATCGTTTATTACTTATTGTACATCAAGAAAACTTTTTGAAATTCAAAATGGACAACATTTTCTCTCTCTCTCTCTCTCCCTTTATGAAGCTTAGGGGAACCTTATTTATGGGATTAATTTAAAAGTACTGAGGAAAAGCAAGCAAGTGAAACACATAGATACAAAATATTTTAACATTTATCACTCATGCATTGTGCATATGCCAGAAAAAAAAAACGTCTTTCTCTCTCTTACTCTCTCTATTTCTCAGTATTTGCAATATCTTTCTACTTTCTGTACTAATTGGGTATAAAATCAAGAATTTTATGTGCATATTCTCAATCTTATGGGTTTACTGTTAACAATATTATTATAACTCACTGAAATATATACAATGTAAAATACATAGTACAGCAGAATAAAATAATCATATTTCAAGGTTGTTTTTTTATTCCATTCCCAGATTCTGAATTCTGACGACCTTTGACTTCCAACTTTCAACATTATTACAAGCTATAAAAAAAGATAGTTTTGATGAAAAAAAGAAGAAATGAAGGGAAACATAAAACTATATTATTACATGAGAATAAAAGTAGCCACACGTTATTGTAAAATATTAGAGATTCGCATGATCACTCTCCATATAATGCTGAAAATCATAATAATGATTTTTGTTTGGATTATGGTGATTATAGCTGTTCATAAGCTCTTTTATTATATACTTTACTAATAAATAATAAAATGAAAATGTCATCGAAAAGGTACATTGCATTGTACATGTAAGTCAATTGAATTATGGTTTTATGTTGGTGAAAAGTAAGAAAAGGAACATATTAAACATAAAACATTACATAACATTACCTACAAGTAAAACATGTCACACATACATACATACATACATAAATGGAGTCACTCATCATCATGAGTGATGGAAATTGAATCATAAATAAAATTGAATGGTCAAAAACTAAATCATACGGGAACAAAACATCATCATACATTTAAGTTTACACCTATAATATTTGATACATAATGTGCATTTTACATTACAAAAAGTATTTAAAGGGTGTGTGTGTGGTGTGTGGTCAAATAACTTGGAGTTGTCATTCTGGAGTTCATAATTTCAACTTTCAAGTATCAATAAGGTCAATTATTTAATGATCAAAGAAAGGGAAACATGTACCAAAATATAATCAACATAAATATTATCAACATCAAGAAGTAGCAGTGGACGAAGAAGTGTCGACGGGCTCAAAAACACACAAAGGATATCAGGGGAACCAAAAGACCAAACAATCAAATATAAACAAAATAAAACGGTAATGTAATCATGAAAACCCATATATACATGTAGGATACAACATGCAACCCGAAACATTCGAAACAGTTTACAATTTACTTACAACGATATTATGTACATGTAAGACAAAAGTGAACAGTGTACAAATAAAAAGGTGTAAACGTTTATTTACATTGAAAGTAAAAACATAAGTCACCATAAAATTAAACATGTGTAAAATACTTATAGAACATAACTTTCTCTCTACATTTTCGTGAGCCGATTTCAAAAGTCTCGTCGTACAATAAGACCATTTCATTCATAAATGTGGTTATTAAGAATAAGAATAATAGTAATAAGTCTTCTCATTATGCATACATTACACATGTAGGACATTTAGGTGAAAATATGAGGCATAAAAAATAGTTATATATTGCTTACCCATTTAGGTTTAGAACAGTAGACGTAGAAGCATAGTCAAAGTCCATGTGTATTTGAAAATTATGTACTGTTCTATATTATTTTTCAGACGATTAAGTACGACAACAATTTGTAAATACAGAGAAAGTTTTTCAAGAGAGAAAAAGAGTATGTAAAACACTAGAGTAGAAGAGAAGTCAAGAATAAAGAAGTATGTATTTATAGAAGAAGTATCATTCATTTAAGATCATGAATGTATAACATGTATATATATAATATATTATATTTATATATAAAGGAATGTCAATGTCGAAGATCAAAGACGATGTATATGCGTAAATGCATAACTAGTAATTATTATTATAGTTGCATAATATAGTTACTTATATCAAAATGACACTGGCGAGACGACGATGATTTGTTTGACGAGCACCAAAAATCGAGCGAAACGACTATAACACGACGATATACATAACGACGAGAAAATCTTGAAAGAACTATTAACAACAGTATAGTGTTATTATTTAGAGATTAGAGATGAAGTATAATTATATGTTGTCAAAAATTACTGTATTATTTATATAGATACATTAAGTTGTACTCTTTACTTGTTTTATGTTTTATATACATGAAAACAGGATCTCTGAAATGTGGAATTTATGTACAGCAATTATCTGACGAATGACGATAATGAAAGGTTAAGAAGAAGTTAAGTTTCCGTATATATGTACAATAGTATAATATATTTACATGAGAAAGAGTAAGAAGAAGAAGACAAAGTACACATGTTTAATTTTGTAAATACCACATTATTATGATAAAACTCTCCAGTAAAATGTGGACACGAGTGAAAAGTGACGAACACAAGAATTATTTCTAATGATTACAAGTCTTTGATCACACACACGAATTAAATACACTACATCTACAAATTTTAATAGAATGATATGTAACTGTTTCAAATATATCCGTCAGAGTCTGAGAACTAGTTTGATTAATTAATTAGATTAGTCAATACGTAAAATGTAATACTGCTCACTGAACGGCAAACGGCAATATATATCTATTTTGATTCGTATGCCGCGGGCTCTCTGTGTACCTACATATGTATGTGCATACATACATATGCACACAAATTTCTGTAAAAACCTTTCTTCAGGTGTCAGTGACACAGTGTCACTGAAAACTTTTCAGTCTCACTACACTAGGTTAGGATGCTACCTATACAATATTATCTATATATGCACTACAATGAAATAATTATGAGACAACAATACTAATATACTAATGAAATATACTATGAAAATAATTTATTTATGCATGCTCATAATATGTCTCGCATCTCGTACGATGTCAATTATGTTGTTTCATTGTAATTCTCATTTATTTCCATCAAAATAATTGATAATAAAATTAACAATTTTTTATCATTACCATTTTTGTAGTACATCATGTTTCTCTTCAAATAATAATAAGAATTATTATTATTATTATTATTGTTTTCAGGATTACAGTTACTACAACACAGAGAAATCTTCCACTATTTGTTGTTCAAAACTATATTATAATACCATATCATATGCAATCAGTTGTGGGATATAATAATATATTTTATCAACTTATTTTTACTAGAGTAGAGTCAATTCACCTGTATGTTAGATACATGTACATACAGCTATATATATACCTAATACATAACATCAACTATCATGTATGATGTTTTTTACGGCACATAATGTTCTTTTCATACAATGATATTCATTTATTACTTAAACTTACTTAACAATTAGTGACTTCTTAAATAGCTTCTTTTTTTTTAAATACAATATAATTACTGTTATGATTACTTATTATTACCTTGTTTTACGATCATTCGTAGACATGTACATATTATACTTTTCTAATTCTCTACATTTTTCATGTGTATATTTTGTGTTACACATAATGTAAACGTAATGTGTTATACGTAATAACTGATTTGTCTACACCCTAAGCTTAAATGTAATGTATTTATTTATTTTACATGTTCCTAATAATCATTTAGTAACTTTTGATTCAACACAGTGCCGAATAATTCTTAGAGATAGTGAATATCAATGTAGTACATAGCTCACTTGTTGTATGTCTAACAATGCTATTCATATAGTAGAAGTATGTAGATAGAATACAGAATACATAACTGAAAAGGTTCCTGACTGTTTTTAAATTTCAAAAATTAAACACATGCATTCAAATAATCCTAGTTTCAATCAATCAATCAATATTTTGCTTAGTTTTTTCCTCTTTAATGTCTATGTTATGTACTTTGCTTAACATAAAATACATCTACCTAATAATGTAAAATATAATATATAATCTATATTTCAATTTTAAACGAAATATTTGAGTTTTTTTTACCACACATAATATACTGTCTACATGTGATAACAATAATTATTATGATTTAGGTATAATAATATAATAATAATCTTTTATATTCAATATTATAAATATATGATATACATTGATAATTAATCAATAACTCTATAGGAAATCCGTC
>JAQGBH010001491.1:0-32082 GCA_034698265.1 Sminthurinus aureus | reverse complement strand
TCTTAGCCAGAGTAATAGCCATTTCTCTTAGCCAGAGTAATAGCCATTTCTCTTAGCCAGAGTAATAGCCATTTCTCGTAGCCAGAGTAATAGCCATTTCTTTTAGCCAAAGTAATAGCCTTTTATCTTAGCCAGAGTAGTAGCCATTTCTCGTAGCCAGAGTAATAGCCATTTCTTTTAGCCAAAGTAATAGCCTTTTATCTTAGCCAGAGTAATGGCTTTTTCTCTTAGCCACAGTAATGACCATTTCTCTAGAGCGTTACTCACCGAATGACGCCACCGGATACGGATTTTATAGAAGGTAGATATAATATATATGAAGAACTTATGACACATCCATGCATAAAATCAGATATAATATGTTATACATTTTACTGCGTAGGCTAATAAATTTAAAATTATTTACTACTTACAAACGGTGTTTAATATTATTTGTATGTTTGTACTTTTACAGAAATGGTCCAAATTTTACTGCGAATAAAATGTATGGTGATAACGAAGAACAAGATGCATTTTTCCAAAACATTGTAGAATGTATGGTTATCCTAAGAAAGTTGCCAAGGCTGATAAATGTAATTTAAAAGTTTTTGTTGTCTTAAATGTATAAGGAAATTATTAAGAGTTAAAGTTAAAAAAGGTATATTTGTACCGGTAAAAATGAACACTTTAAGCATGAAATACAATTCCATTACTTTATTTATTTTATTCTATAATTTTTTTAGAATATAAAATCTCAGATGGATGAAAAACTGTTGGCCATTGTTAATCATACCGCTCAACAAATTATTGAATATGGTGATGCTAGTGGTATTAGTGATACAGATGCTACTCTATTATCCGATCTTCTTCAGGTATAAATATATTTTATAATTTATAATGTGTTTTATGACATGTATACATATGAAAATGATTGTGCATGACTAATTGGAACCAGCTAGCATTAGAAAAATATTCTTTTGTATACATATACAGATACTTGACCATTATAACTACAAAAGTTAAATAATATGTAAATCTCTATTTGTTATAGATTATTTTCACTCAGTTCAGATGGATCGTAAATTCACACGTCCGTCTAATAGTCTTCATGAATAAAGCCCTGCAAGAGAATCGAATACAAAATACACAACTTTATACCGAAGCTGATGCTTGGATTAAAATACAAATTGTTGTAAGTTTAACGTTTTATATTATGATTTATGATTATGATAGGAAGTCTGTTGTATATATAATTTCAAATTACCTAACATTCATATAAAATTAAAATGCTAGAAATGGGAGTAACTTTAATGAATGAGGGCTATATTTATTCTGTTTTGTATGTGTACATGTATGATTGTATTTCGTTTTTACAGTTGCAATCAACTTTAAAAATATGTAAGTATTATAATACTCCTTCTTAAATTCTACAGAACATGAGAAAATTAGCAGTATTTTAATACATTTGACATGTTTTACTGTATTTTGTGTTCATGCTTTTTTGTGATATGCATAACAAACTTTTTCATCCTGTTTCATTTCATTTTAGATTTTGACTTGAGTGATTCAAAATCTTCTCATACATCCAGTATTACGTCAGCAGCTAATTTTAGAAACACTGATACTAATGACATTAATAGTTATTTTGTCAGAAAAAAGCAGCCTAGGTGAGTAGTATTGTATGTTTTTTAATAGACAAAAATAAAGACAAAATACAATATATATGGTACTATTTTTTGCAATGAATGTCAATACATATCAATATATTATTTTAAACTATAATCTACAGTAACTGTCAGCTGAAACGTATAAGTATAAGCATACTATGTTATGTATAATAATAATTGTTTTCTTACGAATCTTTTTGTTTAATTTTTGTTTTAGACCCAAAAAGCTTCCATTATTCAAATTTGAATATTCACTACACGGCCTTAATATAAATGAATATATGGATGACCAGGTATGTTCTTATTTGCGTTATACTTTGCGAATTATATTTAAATCTGATTGATTCATAAATAACTAATTAATTTAAAAAATTTTAAAATTCCAGGATTCTGTAGAAAGAAATTTATTGGATAGACACAGATTTTTAGTGTGTAAACCAAACCCTAGAAATATTATCGTTATTTATGGTGCCGTCCAAAGTTTTATTGCAGAAATAGAAAATGCTTTTAACGGGTATGAATGCATAATATATATACTAATTTTATTACTGTATTCTGCTAATAATAATAATGATAACGATTATTTTTGGTGAATGTTTTATGCAGAAGTTTTGTTTAAAAAAAGGGGTTTTGATCTTAATTTCCCCTTAATAATTTATAATTTTTCAGACAAAAATGTGAACTAAGGAAATTTATGGCCAATAACGTCAATCGTGTTTTTGTGCAACAAATATATAAAGAAATATCAGATGCTGTAGATACTGCAAAGAAGAATCCAGATTCTTGGCAAGATATTACTTCCGCAGAAGAAGCCAAAAATTTACAGTATCCTCGACCTCTTTTGTTGGTAAGTCGAGATTTAATCTTTGTACTTTAATAAATAACATTGGTACATTATAGATTATAGTAAAATAGCATTCCATAATAATATTGTATGAAAATATTTCTTGAGTGACTTTTCATGTATGTTTATTATTTTTTTGGAACTATAGAATGTTGTTCAAATTGGCCGAAGTGTATTAGAAGTTATCTCATTATCTCAAGATTTACCATCTCATTGTGATCAGCTCATTCGAATTCTTGATAATTTATTATCGAGGTATAAAGAAACGTGTCAGGAAATTTATACTGGTCTTGTACAAACGGATGCAGAAGATAAAGGTGATAAAGGTGTCATTTCAGCTACTTGGGTTAGAGATGAAGATATTGAAAGATTATTAAAATCCCTTCCCAATTGGACAAAATTACAAAAAAGGAAAGATAAAAAAGTTATTGAAAGTTTTGATAGTCCAGAAGATTTACATGCTCAAAATATTCGAGAATCAGATTTACTTTGTGGTATATTTGGTGGAAAAATTATTAACCCTCAAGAAATTTTATCTGATATAAAACGATTGGAACAGCTTGCCCATCTTCAAGAAAGCTTGGTAAACTACTCTCTCATGATTTTATATTTGCCTATACCATGATATATCATTCAAAAGTTCATAATGTTATATTATTATATAATATTATGTAGATCATTTGGAAGCATTGAAAACATAAAACATTTTGTGTCATTAATTTTTTTTCTAATAGGAATGGTTTGCCTCTATTGTTTATTCTGTTGCAAATGCCTTTGATAAGAATGCCAAATCTGATGTAGAATTAACTGATCAAATCAAAAAGTTAAATGTCATAGCACAACAGTTTCAAGATATTGCGGACACTAGTTTATTAGTGTTACATTTAGAAATCCGAGTTCATTGTTTTTTCTATTTACTTCCGGTTACTCTTAAAGGAGAATTTGCACCAGCTATAGATTCCCAAATAGCAGATGCTGAAGTAGTTCAGTTAAATAAAGATTTGACAGATATTGAGTCAGTTCTAAGTTCATCTTTACAGGCAGTAAAATGTCAAGTAAGTATCAAAACTATATATTATGTTGCATTATAATTTTTTATGCATAATATTATACATTATTATTATATTGAACTTTATGTATGTGTCATGCCTCATTATTTATTTTTGACGAGTTATAGTACAATTTACTAAAACATGTATGTATGCATGTAAATTGAACCATTTTTTGTTTTTTGTTTTCTATACGCAGTACATTTTTGAAGGAGTTGGCCAATTAATAACCACTATTCTAATTAGTGGAACACAAGACATAAGTCGAATAAATGAGAATGGTGTAAAGAAACTATGTCGTAATATATTTTCAATACAACAAACATTATGTAATATAACAAATCAACCAGAACATGCATTGGATCATGCTCGAACTTTTTTTGAACTATTTCTACAACCTCCAGAGGTACAGTATTTGTTTTCTTTTGATATGCAATTTGACATTTTTGAAACAAAGATTTAATGATTAAAAAAATGTGGTTTTTTTTTGTAATTTTTGTAATAAATAATTTTTCTCAAACTTGTTTTTATTTCTGTTTCGATTTTATAGGAATTAGTCAATACCATTTTAGAAAAGGGGCCGCAATTTAAAGAATTGGAATATGTCAATGCTTTAAAGCTTTTATTTAGATCCAAACCTGGAAGTAAACCTGAGATGCTAAATGAAAATTTGGAACGTTTATCAAATATTTTAGGGGATGTTGGCGTAACAGTGTAGAAGAAATAATATTATACGAATATTTTTTATTTAATACCACTGTACCATAAGAGTGTGTAGATTTAAAATATATATATGTACTATGATCCAAATACATGTACATAATATATATATACTTACAATGACAATATTGGTATTTAAAATATTTAAGATTTATTAAGTGCTATATGATACCGTATAATTTAGACGTCATACTATACACATATTATAATATTTTTTTCCCTTTAAAATATGGTACTATCTGTATATTATGACAACATTGTGTTCAAACAAACAATAACATCAGTTTTACGCATTTACATATATTACATAATATTGTACGCTTTACAAAAGTCTCATTCTTTTATTGAATTAGTAACTAAAATCATTTTGTGTCTCGTATATATCATTTCATGTTTTCTGCATCAGCTATATTACATGTATTATTATTATAGAACCTGCTATTATTGTTATACTATTAAAGTTTTATCTTGTATCATGATTTCGCATAATATTATGTAATATGTATTTTATCTTTTATCAGGTTTTATCTTTTAGATTGTTGGATATGTTGTATAAATGTTACAATGCGAGAACTTTAATTATATATTTAAACATGTACCATTCCAGAACATATAAAACCGAACAAATTTAGAATACTCGTATTAAATACATAATAATATATTCCAGAAATATGTAGAGTAAATTATTGAAAAAGTAAATAAATTATCATTTAATGCTTTCCATAAAATATTATTATATATATATCAGCCGATATATTATGCATCCTTCATTCAGTTTTTTTTTATTCGCAATGCATATACATATATATGATATGCATTGAGAAATAAAAAAATTTACCGGGAACCAATTTCCCTCGTGTTTTATGTTTTCACTTTTCACTGTTGGGACAATTTATTTTTAACGACGTTGATTTTCAAGTTTTAAATTGGTTTTGTTGTAGTTTGATCTATTATTTAACTAACATAGTTAACACTAGTAGGAAATTTTCTAATGGCAAATCGTGACAGTGACTTTGAAGACGAGGAAGTTGGAGAGAATGTCATCAATGCTAATAAATGTGTAAGGTTTTAGTCATTTATTTGTCGTTTTTCAATCACAATTTTGATTGAGAATTGTCAATCAAACTAGTTTTAATTTTATTATTTATTTGCATTTATAAGTATTTATAATTTCTGTATGAAAACTTGGTTAAAGTGGTTAAACTGTGGCTATAAAATACTCTGCTAAAAAGTATTGTCTTTCATTGAAACTCTGAAAGTTTAGAGTTTAGAGTGCGTCAAGACTATTATAAATTATAAATGTATCAAATTTTTTGAATACCATACATTATACATTATACAGTAATATTTTTCCATTCATAAGTCACTATATGAATAGTTAAACAAATTTTGTGTAATAAAAGACTAAGAAAAAATGTAGTCATATGTAAAGCGTATAGCTACTGTCGATTTTTAACTAACTTCTACTGATATTATTGGAAGTTTGTAATTTACATAGGAATTCTAACTGAATTAACATTTATACACTATAATAATATTATTATATTGTATATACTCAAAGTGGAGGTTAATTTACAATCGGCAGTATTTAAGTGTCTTATAATATTATGAGAATGATTTTTTATAGTGTAATAATATTACTAATGATGTGTAATAATATATTATAGTTAAGGTTATTTAATATTAAATATACCTTGTTTGCATTTGACTTAACTTGTATGTAGATGGACCCTTTTACATTGGATGGATCTTGTAGTAGTACATTTGAATGCAAAGACGGCTCAACAGCGATATTGAGACATTACAAAGTAGCTGATTTATCATCCAAACTATTAGATTGGACTATGGACTTGTTAGAGAAGAACATGAGTTCAATGTATGTAATGGAAAAATTACTGTATTTTTTTTTCTTGTATTTGACTTACCCGATTACACGTATGTATAAATTTTAGATGTATTATATAGAACATGTTATAGGATAAAATGAAAAGCAACACACAACACACATAATAATAATATATATAGTATATTCGACAGTTTTACCTTTACAAAACTATATACTCCATCCTATATAATATGCATTATGCATATATACATTAGACGGATTAACTTTGTAAAGGTAACCCTCATTATTTATATTATTATATTTAGATGCACATAGAAGTAACTAACATATCTAATATAATAATATAATAATTAGTAGCTTTAGTCATTACGGAACCTTAGAAGAAGAGCTTGATAACGAATTGAATCCTAATTCATATATTATGTGTCGTTATCATTTTTAATATTCATGTATAAAAATTACTATAAAAAAACAAGTATATTATATGTATGCTGTGTCATGTATACTGTATACCTATAATATTATGCATTCTAGGATAGAACATCAAAAATTAATATTTTAAACATGTTGCTCACAGTAATACATTATGGATAAATTATGTCCGTCGTATTTTGAATGTGTGCATTTCTCTTTTCCGTCTGTATAATATTTTGTAAAGCTAACAAGTCTGTGTGTGTAAGCTTGTTTGTACATATAAATGCATTTAAGCAAAGCAAATACGTCTAGAGTCTGGATGTCCACTGACATTTAATATTGTAATGCGTAATTTTTCCAGATATACGTTATAGTATTCTTTCATTTTTCTTGTTATAAATCTTGAATAATATGATATTATCATAACATGTACAATATTATACTGTCAAAGAATTTGTAGATACATTCTCTTGAGTACCCATAAAACAGTATCTCAAAAGAGAGAGACATTTAGTACTTAAATCTTAAATCCATCATATTTTTCAATGACTTTGTGTGTACACAACATTTTATAGATTATAGATGTTACAAACATTTAACTCGTGTCAATAATCTCAATAATATTTCTCAATTGATCATGTATATATATATATGTATATATACAATACACGTGAGATTTATTTAGACAAACTATAGTATTATATTATAGTGATTCTATGTGTTTGTTGTTGTTTTTTGTTTGAATTTTTTTTATACTTTTTTTTTAGAAAATATGAAACAAGGAAAAAATAATAAAATAATACAATATATTATGTATGAATACAATGTAATAAGTGCCCATATATTTTATATCCGGATGTACATTATATATTTGTTTTATGTTATATGATTCAGGTACAATGCATGTTCTTGGGGTTGGAAACCAGAGGAAAAAAGAGAAGAAATGACGGAAAAAGCAGCTAGATATGTTATTGCCTTTATAAATGAAGAGCCTGTTGCATTTTCACATTTTAGATTTGACATGGACTATGGACGTGAAGTCGTTTACTGGTATAACTATGATTCTTAATAACTATATAATATTATTATAGTATCCATCATACAAGTCAGCCAACGTATTATACCATTATTTATTCATAGCTTATATAGATTCATATTGGATTAAGTTACCTCAACTTATCTTATCTCAAAGAGTATTATAAATATTGGTTTATACACACAGTTCTTTGCTTATAATACATAGTATTCTATATTATACAGTCTAGTGATTGACACATTATATTATAGTAAATTATTACACACGTCGTAAAAAGTCTCTCTGTAAAAAAAAACTGCTGAATCACTTGATGATTGAATGACAGTAGAAGAAGAAATATTTGACACTACTACTGTGACGTAAAATGTATAATATACATAAAAATGTATGACATTTGCTATACATTAAGTGGTCAAATAGTAGTAGTTTTATTTGTGATATTATAATATGTAATAGAGAATCACGTTGTATACAATATACGTGTGTAAAATTCTAGGTGCTAGTAGGGGTACATGGTACTAAGTAGTATACATATTTATGTGCATTTTGTTTGTTCGCAGCTTAAATTACATAGGTATATGTATAATATATATGTGTACATTCATGCACATATACATATGTAATGTACCATTGTGCTCCATTAAAAATTAATGCTGGTTTTATATTTCATTTTTATATTTCAGTTACGAAGTCCAACTTGAAACTCGTGTAAGAACTTTAGGTCTCGGAAAGCACATAATGAAAACATTAGACAACTTTGCAAGTCTATTCAACTTGTCTAAAGTCATACTTACAGTTCTCAAACAAAATATGAATGCTTTACAATTTTTTAGGAAAATTGGGTGAGACAACAATACATTTACATGAATGTACAAAAATGAATTTCTTTGCCTTCTATCACTTGTAATATCACATTGACATGTGTTTATGAAATTCGAGTTTATAAGTATGAATTATTATACTGTCTCCATTTCCTTGTTCTTACAATAATGTCTTTGTTTTTATTTGAATACCAATATATTATCTATATCGTGTCTCTTATTTCTTTTTTAAGGTATGAAATCGATGAAACTTCGCCTGAAGAAGAAGAAGAAGAATGCTATGAAATAATGTCCAAAACCTTATCGTGAATCAAGTACGTCCCTATGAATTTAAAGTGAAAAATGTTCTGTATACTTTTCTACATAAAGTTTAATATATTTTTTAAACCTAGAATAATAGTAATAATGATATAAAATAATACGAGGAACTTGTATGTATTAAAGTAATAAAAGAGAAGCATAATATATTATTTTGCATAATTTATTCTACTAAAACCGCTGAATAGAATTAATCATTAAAAGAGAAAATCTACATAATATTAGTCGTAATACGGATCATACATAAAATATTCTGTGTACATTGTACATGTATGCATACACACAGATGCACATGGAATATTAAAAACTTGAACATACCAAAAAATGTTTTTTTTTCGCCAGTCTCACATGATATTATTAGTATTATTATAAGAAATTCTTTTAAATTTATTGTGTGCAAAAATTTAGAGTCATTCTTTTATTGTATATTGTGCTATTATTATTATTATACGTAGAGAGGAACGTGTATGTAGTAAAAACAGAGTACAGTAAAAGCAAGGAAAAAGGGGAATGAAGAAGAGTGAAACATAGACCATGCTTTGGTTTTCTAGCAGGTTCATATGAACGGAGTAGGTAGTTTTAGGATATACTATATTATACATTATAATATGTATTATGTGTGTGCGTACTGATGCTCAAACTCAAAGTCGTGAAAGCCTTGAGAGACGAGGTACAAAAGTTTTTGTCGATCCTATAAATAGGTTCGGGATTGGCTTTCAGCTCTTTGGTTCGGAACATTGTCTCTATCATCTCTTCCTGTCTCGTGATATTTCCTACTAACTTACTTTCTGACGTGTCTTCTTCTTCTTCCAATCACGTATTTAAGGTAAATTAACTCTTTTAGATATATATACAGAATATACATTTTAAAAGTCAAGTACATATACTTTATCTACATTATACAAAGTAAAATATATATTATTATGTGTACAGATATTCATGGGCTTGAATCATTATATCTTAACTACTGTGTGTAGCTCTTATATTAATTAGTATTGATTTTCGGCATTGCCAATAGAAAATAATTATTATTGAAAGTTCATAGTAATAGCCACAATATAACATCGGCTAGAAATTTTTGAGTTAGATTTCAAAAGTCAATATAAAAGTATGTGTAAAATTTGATTCTCTGAACTTTTGTTTAATTTATTTCTTGTGTTTTTCTATAATAATAAAATATATTATTCTTTTTGTAATTTTGAAACATGATATACACAACAAAGATATATTATTACATTGTAAATATATTTGAAGCTTAATTGTTTGACTTATAAATCCCTTCTATAATCGGTAATATATCAAAGGTATAGAAATAGTTACGAATTCAAAGTCTACTGTGATGGATCAATAATAATAATTACAAACATTTTACACTCTTATACTTACTTTTCTCGGTTAATTTTACATTTAAGAGATAAAAATATTTGCTAAGACATATCTTTATTTCCTGAACTAGACATAAAATATATACTCATTAATCGGAGTCTTGAGTAATTCTAAGATTCTTCTAAGATTTTTATACGATTATGATGTCAGTTTTCACAGAATTTTCAACAGAGTACCTTTATCATAATTTATGCTATAGCTTCTTACATTTTAGTAGTGTACTTTCAAATTTCATAAAAATAAAAGATACAAACTGTGTAGTTTATAGAACGAGTTTATCGTGAACATAAAATTTAGGCTTCTAACTACTATAAATATATATACACAGCGCTTATAAGTGTAACATTGACTTGTGATTGTTAAGTGTACATACAGTACCCTTTCCCGCCCAAGCTCTGTAGAATCATTTCGTTTTACTTATTTAAACCGTATAGTTTAATTATTGTGATACATGAATGACTGATGATAATGAATAAGTTGTATAAGGTAATTTTGAGATTGGTCTTTTATATTATTATATATATATATATTTGGAATATTCGTATGTGTATATATTTGTAGGACAGTCAGAGTTTATACAGAGTTGAGTTAACTCATAACTCATCATTGTAAACAATGGGAAGTAATCCAGCATCAACGGAGGTGATTACTAACGGTTCAACAACAATCAATAATGGGATCCATACTAATTCTACATCAGTAACAAAAGTTACTGTTGTGCTGGGAGCACAATGGGGAGATGAAGGCAAAGGAAAATTAGTGGATCTCCTTGCAAAAGATATGGACATTGTTTGCCGTTGTCAGGTATGTGTATATATTTTACCAATAATGATTCTAGATTCTATACAATAATTGTATTTTATTATTGTTTCGAGAGAAATTCTTAGCAGCGTATGGATTCCAAACTTAGTATGTATGATAATAGATTATAGTAACAAGGAACCAACCACCAATTACGTTGTTATTTATTGTCTTTAGACCGTCCTAATTTCTTATTTAAATGAACTCATTAGCATATTATCATATCTAAACTCATGCTGCTGTTGCTGCTTGTAAGTTTTAAGTATAAGTAGGTGGCATGATTATACTTTGTCGGAGTCCAAGAGACCAAGCAAGGCTGAAGAATCATATGATTATACTTTGTCCTTGGATGATGTGTAAAATTGAAGCTAGGATTAATTCCAGATGAAGTCATTGTATTCCAGTAGTAGTAGTAGAATGTTTTGAAGCATAGATGATTCTTCAGTATAATGTATGAACATGATGTGTAGACAGTGGACACTTGAGTATTTAATCTTATACATTCAGATAAGACCCGTCTGTGTGTCAAGAGCTTGTCTGTGTGTAAAATGATAGAGTAATTAGAGTGACTCATAGAACTATTTACTCTCTTTCAAATTTTCTTTCTTTCTTTCCTTCTTTTTTTTTGTATAGTCTACGTATACGTTTATATCTAGATTATACTAGATTAAATATAAACAATAATAATTATGATAAGCGATTAGATTTATATATGTGATAATATGATGTTATACGTATATGTGTATATACATGCTGTCACCTGTTATGAATATGTACATATATATATATTATATATTTAATCACAAGGTTTTGTGTAAGACAAATAAAACTACTTTATACTGGAAAATATGTATAATTTTAAATTATACATTATACATACATACATACATACATTAACCACGATTAATGTGTCTATGCAGTTTGATATTTCTTGCTTTGATGATTTTTAAATGTATTTTAAGGAAACAAAGGTTTCTAAGGCAAGGAAAGTAAATGGGAAAATACGGATGTGATAAAAAAGTATGCTAGAGGTATAATATGACGAGAGTATATATTCAGTTTTATTTAGACATCCAAATCCAAGCATGAGAATGACATACTAGAAATGCGACTTGAAATTGTCAAATTGTTTTACATTGTTTTTCGGAAATTTTCAGGGTGGTTAGTTCTTGTTCTTAGCTATTAGAATATTCAAAAAAGTGGGTTTACCATAGGATGATCATTTTCACTATTTTAAGTCTTTTACATATTATTTTTGTTCTAAAAAAAGGGGGGCAACAACGCTGGACATACGGTGGTTGTCGACAATAAAGAATATGACTTTCATTTATTACCATCTGGTATAATCAATCCAAAATGCAAATCTATCATAGGTAAGTTCAAGAATTTTGTACATGTTTTCCTTATTAAAAAATTTTTGTGCAGGCATGTCTATGAATTATGTATTTGGCATTCACTAAGTGAAACAATAATTTTACGCCGTATTTTAGTTTTTCATTACCTGTATATATGTAAAATATACACACGTGTACCTAGAAATGAATTCTACAGTGTTCTACTCACATTTTATTAGTATATTTAATAGTATGGTACTTTAATATACAAATTAATAAATAGGAAATGGCGTCGTTGTTCATCTTCCTGGACTTTTCGAGGAAATTTACAAAAATGAAGCCAAAGGACTGACGGATTGGAAAAATCGATTGTTGATCTCAGACCGTGCTCATCTTGTGTTCGATTTTCATCAAGTAATTATTATCATGTCTATATATATTATATATACACATTCATTCATACTCCATGTTTTCAAAAGTAAAAATGAATGCGAAGTATAAAATATTTGAATATTAATCATGTATTTTTGAATATTTATTTATCCCATATAGAGCGTGGATGGATTGCAGGAGGCCGAAAAGGGCAAAAATATGCTTGGCACGACAAAAAAGGGTATTGGTCCCACGTACGCGTCCAAGGCAAGTCGTAATGGAATAAGAGTTGCTGACCTCCTGGGTGACTATGACCTGTTCTCTGAAAAGTATGTTACGTGTACTACGTAGTTTGCTAAAAAAAAAAAAGTTGACAAAAATTATATAATGGAACATTGAAACCATCCAAGTGGATGGTTTGTTTCAATTTGCAAAAAAATGCATTTGGTTGGGATGAATCTGAACGCAGATTCACCGTTCTTGTGGAGGCTTACAAGAGGATGTTTCCCGATCTCGAGGTCAATGTTGTACAGGAGCTGAAACGATACAAGGAGCTAGCTGAACAGGTAAATCCAAATTACACATTATCATCGTTATTAAATAGTCTTATGAAAACTGTTACAGTAGTAAAGATTTTCTGTAAAAAAATGATAAAGTAATTTTTATGCTGTGTTTACTGTTTACATTATAAAATTGATATTTCTTAAAATATTATTCAAAACCTTTTGTTCAAAAAGATCATAATGTTCTAGGTCTCCCACACACAGTTTCAGTTAGTTTTTTTAATTGTACTGATATAATTATACTTTTGTCGTTTAAAAAGTTACACATTTCTTTATGAAATGTATAAGTAAAAATTATTGGTGTAGTATGTATACTGTATGTATATATATACAATGTATTGTAGTCATAATCCATGTCACAATGTATATAAAATTTAAAGGTAAAGTTTTCCATTTTGGATGCATGTTTTTTGTGTAATAGTGTAAAAGTATCCGTATTTAAATTATGATTTCTTCTAACCTCTCGTTTAAAGGTTCGTCCAATGGTAGCAGATACGGTGTATTATCTAAGGTCCGTGTTACGTAGTAATAAAAAAGTTCTTGTGGAAGGAGCAAACGCTGCCATGCTTGATATCGATTTTGGTAAATTTTTTTTTTGTAGTTGAATCCTGATAACATTTGACTAAATAACCTTTTGTAGTAATAATAGATAATAGATTATAGTACATTTATAGAAAATAAAATCGAAATTTTGGCATGCAAACTTTCTTTTCTTTTCTTTTTTTTTTGCTGATTTGATTCTTTTCCATGTTTGATCGATCACTATAGTACATGATATATTATAATGTACACACGCAGTAATAAATGAATACGAGGTACGAAAGATATTAATATCTTTTACATCTTGCCTGTTTTCTTTTGATTAGGAACGTACCCGTTTGTAACTTCGTCAAACTGCAGCATTGGAGGTGTCTGTACAGGGCTTGGTTTACCACCGAAAAATATTGGTGAAGTATATGGAGTTGTCAAGGCTTATACCACACGTGTAGGGGATGGTCCATTTCCGACTGAGCTAATAAATGTATGTTTTATTGCAGTTATATTATTTATAATTCATGTGTTTCACATTTTAGATTTTTTATTATATTGTGGGGAGCAATTGTGTGTTTCATGTCATTTATCAGTTTTGTTATTTTGACATTCATTTTTTTTTTGTTCTTCTTGGTGCTTTTTCTATAATGTATTCTATACAATTTCTTGATTGTATAGTTTAACAGTTTAAATTTTAATATAATCTTGATATATGTTGTAGTGCTATAAATGATAAATGGTATATGCAGGAGGTACTTTTATGTAAAAATCAATTCAGAAACTAAATATACACGATATGCATGCACGAATCAAAATCAGAGTTCATGTAAAATCATGTGTATAAATATTACAGGAGATTGGAGAGCACCTTCAAACTGTTGGAGCTGAAATTGGAGTAACAACAAAAAGGAAAAGGCGATGTGGATGGCTTGATCTTCCTCTTCTTCAGTACACTACAACTGTGAATGGTTATACTGGGTATGATAATGATGTTTTTTTGATACTTTTCAAACTTATACTATTAAGATTATTATTGTCTGTAATGTAATCACAATTTCTTTTTTTTCTTTGTCGTTTTTTCTTTAAAAACAAATATTTAGTATTGCATTGACGAAGCTGGACATCTTGGATGACCTGGAAACTATTAATATCGGTATCCAATATAAACTTAATGGACAAGTAATAGAACATTATCCTGCAAGTGAAGCCGAACTTCGTAATGTCGAGGTAATTCTTTTCATGCAGTAAAAAAAAGGAAATTTATATAATAATATAAAATGTACTAATGCATCATATCATGGAGAAAAATGAATACATATGTGTACACATGTATTAAATCGATTATCGCCTTTCTATCCAATTTATAGGTGGTGTACGTACCTATGAAAGGGTGGAAGAAAAGTATAGCCAATGTTAGACGCTTTGAAGATTTACCCAAAGAAGCTCAAGCCTACGTTAAACTGATAGAGTCTTATGTTGAAGTTCCAGGTAATTATGATATATATATATATATGTATTACACATTCCTCATACATTTTACATTTTCTTTGAATAATCCATGTTATTCTAATGAAAAATAAATGGTGTACCTAATTTTTTGTATGATTTGTTCATTTTTTTGTAGTGAAATGGATTGGGGTAGGAAAAGGCCGTGAATCAGTTATTCAAGTATATTGATGTGTATATATATAGTTTCAAAAGACTTTTGAGTATATAAGATGTGTAATGTGTGTACATACATTACAATAATATTGATAGATTTATAGAAGATATATTTTCCTCATCTAAGCACAAATAGTTTTTGCATGTCTCCTATATTACTACTAAAACTCAACTCGTACATAATCTATGTGAAAAATAATAATAATAAGAATGTTAATAATAATAACAATAATATAATACATGTGGATGTGAAAGATATGATCATAGTAGAATATTATCACATTTAAAAATTGTTTTTCTCTTTGTACTGGTACTGGTAGTTAAAGAACAACGTTAAAAAAATATTCAATACTCAGTACTGAGTCAGTACTGTACTTTGGCAGGCCCGTACTTATAGTATATTATGTGTACTTAAAACGTACTTATCGCCTTCCTAAATTTTCTTTATATGTTGTTGTTGTCTCGTTACTCGTGATTTGAAGACTTTATTGTGATCAAAGACGGAAAAAAAAACACAAATCACTTTTATATGCAAATATATCAATATAAAATAGGAACATGTACCCTATATTCTTGTTGTATACCTGTATTCTA
Source organism: Sminthurinus aureus (assembly GCA_034698265.1). Taxonomy (NCBI): domain Eukaryota; kingdom Metazoa; phylum Arthropoda; class Collembola; order Symphypleona; family Katiannidae; genus Sminthurinus; species Sminthurinus aureus. The sequence goes on along the minus strand of JAQGBH010001491.1, from coordinate 16,145 downwards.
TATGTATGTGTATATGTATATATATACACTATAAATCTGTTTTAGATGGATAAATAGTAATTTTTCTTGCAGATCTGATGTACTTGATGTACTTCTGTAAAAGTACCTATAACATTATACATATTGTCATACTATATAAATGAAACAAATATTACTGATTGCTGATACATATTATATTACTGCTACGTTTCTTACATACATACATATAATATTATGAAATGCAAAAATATTCACGACAGTACAGAACATGAATATTATGAAATGCAAAAATATTCACGACAGTACAGAACATGAATATTTTACTGTGTATTTAATTAGTTCTCTTTGTATCAAAAAAAAACTATGATAAGAAAAAATTCTATAATTGTTAATTGTATGAAAATGTGTATAACTGTGTATTCTTCTATCTCTATAATATATATTTGCTTCAAGATAATGTTATCATTGCTTCAAATTAATCTGTCCATGAAATATTATAGTGAGTATACATGCAGATATTATTTATAAATAATTGACCTTAAGAAAATAATTTTTACAACACTACAACTACATAATATATTATATACTTTTTGTCTTAATGTGTTTGAAAAATCACAAAACAAAATCTGATGATATATTTGTGGTTTGTGCCAAATACATCATATTAGACGTCTTAGTTTTACGTGTAATTATATTAGTATTAGCACTGTTTTAGAAGGTTAGTACAACTTATAACGATTATTTTTATTGCTCTGTAAGAAACTTTTTTTTCTTTAATGTTCGGAATTCGGAACGTAAAAATTTTCAAAAGTATTATATGAAATAATATATATTCAATATTGTCAATGTCAAAGTTTGTAGTTATTATTAATAAACAATGGAAAATTTAATACAAATTATGATAAGAAAAATAAAGTATTACGTATTACATTTATATGATGTGTTAGTAGTTAGTACAACAGAAATACTCTTTTTCAAATACTCTTTTTCCGTATTTTGAGTCTCAAAACTGAAAAGGGAATTTATTTCATGCATTTAAATGTATAGTTTCGTGCATGCATACATATAAGCATGTATAATATATTTATACGGTTGCAACTGAAAAAATGTTTGAGGAAAATGAGGGATGAATTTAATGTAAGTAGTGTATTAGAAATTATATGTGGATGTATATTTGATACTGATTGTGTACAAAAAATGAAACTGCTATTAGTTTTTTTTATTGTAAAGTTTTTGTTTGCCACAAAGATGTTAGACAATAATAATGTTATCTAACATTGTAACGAGGTAAGAACAACAAAATTAAACAAACACAACTGAACAATCTTCTTTTTTTAATTAATGTGATATATATTTCACATACTTTACAGTAATAATACATATCATTTTTCACTGGTGTGAATTTACTCGTATTCACATGGGATTAAACAAAACAATAAAATAGTTTGGCAGTTGGCACACACAGAACTCCTCAATGACTTTACGTAATAATTAAATCCTATTCTCTAACTTAACGTTTACAATAATTTCCAAGTTCAGGCCTTCACTTATAAGATAAAAGTATGTGTATAATGTATTTTATTAACATTATACGTAGCATGTTTGTATCTTTTCAACAACTCATCACTGATAAAATAAATCAATTCTTTTACTTGATTTTTGTATGCCAGAAGAAAGAAAGAAACGAACAATAATGTCTGACGTAAAATATTTCTAGCTCAAATACCTTAATGGTATTTATTACGTATACGTTTATATACGTATGGTTAACGTGTCTATATATATGCATTTACTGAAACAAACATAACTTTCTCAGAGATCACGTATACATCAAACACACTACACAATTTAAAGATGGTTAATTTACTAACTAAATTAAATTTTAAAATCATATCATATCATACATACATTTCCTATGCTGCATATTGTAATTTCCTTACATACTTGAATACACACACACATTTATTTACTGTTTTTTACTGCAATATTATTCTGTCTCAAATCACATGTATGCATTGAATGAAAATACATCTTTTCAACTGAATCATAACATTTTCAATCCTACATTTTATGTATATGTACATGTATTATTCACTTATTTTTTTGCCGTATACATAATATAAATTTTTATATGTAATTCAACCCGAATGCAAAAACTAATTAAACAAACAGAATCCTCTCTGTACCCTTTTGGATCTTGGATAAAAGGGAAAATAATTGACCAAGTGTGTGTGTGTGTTTCCGCATATCTGTTTTAGGACTAGTTGCGAAAATAATAATTAGAACAGTACCGTATTCATATTGTTATAATAATGATGATGATAACTACGATGTATTATTATTCTTGTTAAAAGAGATGTACGGCAGGTGTGTATATAGCTTATACTAATGTATTACATGTATGTATATATTAATTTACTCAAAATAGACTGCTTTGTTAGTAAAATATGGAATCGCTACCTATTTAATAAAATATTAATTAAATATTAAATATATCTATGTATTCGACTAAAAGTAAATCAATGTTATCATACATCATACAAGTATAATAGTAACATAATAATATATATGTATTTAAAAACTAAATTTTAAACCATTTCATGACCATCATATAATACAGTATTCGTTCATTCTCTTTTTATTATATTATATATATATATATATATATGTATTTATACACGATTATAATGGATTCACATTATAATAAATAATAATAATAGTAACAATATGTATTATGTAGCCAGTCAATCAATAACACAAAAATTGAAAATTTGGAGTCATTCCAAGTATGTAAATTGTTTTGTGTATATATGTATTTTGGAGGTTTCAATTTTTAACTAAAAACTGATTCTTTGTTGGTGACTACATGTATATTTTTTAACTAAGAAGGGGTTGTCTGATACTTTTGTGGCCATGCGTCTTTTGTTTGTCTAACTTCTTTCTGCTTCAAATCGAATTTTCTTGCATTAACTTCCAAGTATTTATTACTTACTAATATAATTGTACGTTCAAGACGAGTCACAGTTTTACTTATAATATATAATATATAATATAAACACATGCTTTTTTTTGCACAAAGATAATGGCACTCAAAAAAATGTTTCTTTTCACCTTTTTTTAAAAATAAAGTTGTTGTGTTTGTTGATGGTTTTTGTTTCTCTATCTCTCCCCTCTCTTTTTTCTCTTTGTTTGCGTTCAATTCAGTGGTTAAAGTATTAAAAATCTGTAGTATACGATGTGTGTAGATGTTGTTGTTCTGTTTTGTGGTATTAAATTCCTTTTCAGAATGATTTTATATATACTAAGTTAGGTTTAGTTATTCACAATCACTCGTTAAAAGTCATTAATATTGCACTCATCACTAAATTTTTTGAAAGATTTTAACTACGGAAGAATAACGTTCACAGAAATTATTATTCATTCAAGTTTACGATATAAAACCATCATTCCGAGTAGTTAAATTATTGCATGTGACTTCCTTTTGATACTAATTTGTATGTATAGTACATAAATATAATATATGTATATTATGTATAGATAATATTTCTATTAGTTTTGGACCTCAACTCTGATTTAGTTGTAAATGCGTAAAATTTGATTATTACTTTTTTAGTTTTGTAAAAGTTGTGAAGGAAGACAGTATACACGCAAGTTCCAAGTTTCCATTCAGTTAACTTTAACAGTAGTAGTAGTAGTAGTACGAATAGTACGAGTAGTAACCTTGCTTTTTGATTAGAAATTCTTTCGAGTTTTGAGAATAAATAGGAAGGTCCCACAATATTTCCATAAAATGCTCTTTTTGTTGTTCTCATTTCAGTTCATCATGAAAGTGCAATCACTTATTTATTTATTTAGTTATTTATTATATATTGTTGTTGTTCCTTTTTTTTTAAAAAAAAAATGATGACTGAACCCATAATGGTTGTACAATAAATAATCTTTCTTAAAATTGATGGCAACTAATACATCATAGCCTTTCTTCTTTAAAATAAAATGTGTAGAGATGAAGACGAAAAAGAATTGAAAATCATCTACTGGTTAATTAGATGTTGCGATTTCCCAAGAAAAAAAACAAATAAAAATTTACATATCTGACTCTCCATATAGTGCTGCAAGAAAAAGAAACCAATCAGATGTTAGTCCAAAGTATTACATCAAGAATCAAGACATATATATAAAAATGTAAACAGTGCTTTAAATTAAAAAAAAAAAAAAAACATACTATCGAGGCAAACTTTTATCAATTGCCAAAACTCCGAATTCGATAGGTCAAAAATTATGTTTTTCCTTTGGCCTGGATTTACTCATGTATCCATTAGCCTTTATTATTATTAATTATTATATTATTTTTAAAACACTAACCGGTGGAAAAACTCATATAATCCAGCGCCCCTGGGATGCAGTTGGGACCTAAAAAATTAAAAGGAAACAAATCACGATTAAGTAAATAATATACTTATTTTTTTGCTACGTTTGTTTTTTAAAATTAGGATACGTGTTTGTGGAATCTTATAAAAAGTTTACCTTTGAACGGTGCCATCCGTTGAATACAGTATTCGGCTTGGTCAGGAGGTAACTCATTACGTAATTCATCGGGTAAAATGTATGGCTATAATATGAAATGGATTATTTTGATTACAAAAATATAAACTTGACATGTAACATTAAAAGTGCTATTATTTGGTAAGATTGTATATTTTCAGTACTATATAGTTCATTTGTCGTAGAGTTTTTAAAACTCGTTTCCTACCTTATCTCCAGCAAGTATCCTAAATGAATCTATGACTTGTTCAGCAGTGTCGACATCAGTGGATTCCCTTTTATGTGTGCATAAAAAGAAAAATGCTAATTAATCGTACTGTAAAACTGAGGAGAAAAATGTATTTTCACAGAATTTGTGGAATGCTTTTCAAATATTTATAGAATTTGTAATTAAAGTATAAATTATATTTTACCTTGTCATAAAATCAAGGAAGGCGTCGAAATGTACAGAACCTTTAAAAGGACAAAAAAGAACAAATCAAATCAACATGAATTCAAAAACAAAGTTTACAAAATATCATCCGTACATATACATTACATACAACTTTAATTTTTCTTTTCAATACATCTACTACATATTTTTAATGTTCTAAAATAGGATAAATTTTTGTCGTATTATTTATCAACATCCATGGATTTGAAAAAAAAACATAAAATGAACAAACCTGTGCTATTAGGATCCACAACAGCTAGAATTCGTTGGAAATCAATTTCACCCTATAAAAAGGAAAAGAAATATATAATAATCAATTTTAACAAAATTATCAGAAACATAAATCATTAAAAAAAGTAATCAAGTAAAACCGATCATTTTTAAAAAAAAAGGAATTCATATGTACCTGTCTGTCTTTGCCGATTGAATAACCCAAAGAAACAAGACATGACTTAAATTCATCCTGTGAACATGAAAAGTAATAATCATGACATGATTAATTTGATGGTGATTATTATTATACATTACCATATATGTATGCAACATAACACTTAAATAATAATAATAACACGCGTCATTTAACAAGTACGTAGATAAATACCTTTGCCAATTTTCCAGTTCGGTTCTTGTCAAAGTGATTAAAGCTACTTCTAAACTCATTCAATTGTTCCTGTATTAAATATGATATATACATACACATCAATAAATTATTCATCAATGATCAAGAAAAATACATACATAAAGTTATACAGTTAATTGTGACGAGAGAGAAAGTGAGAGCTAAAATTAAAAATATAGGAAATCTTACGGTAGTAATTCCTTTTGAGTCTCGAGTTAGAATTTGATTTTCAACTTCATTGATGTTTCTATTAATTGATGTGAGTAATTGTTCCCATCCAACTCGTAATGTTTCCATTGAGTATTGTGTATAACGGTTTTCGAAGATCATTCCTTCTTGTACAGCTTGATGTATTTTCTCCAAATCTTCAATATTTGATTTGTAAGCATTGACTCCCTGTTGATATTCTTTCAATCGATGTAGTTGATCTTCCAAAGAACCTTGAAGTCCCATACCGATAGCAGTAACTGCATCCATTTGACGTTCAATCCATGGACCAATTTGATTTGCCTTTTCAGCAAACTGTCTTCGTAGCATTTCATTATCTACAGATATCACACATAGTACATTTATATACATACAGGTTTATACAAAGATGTTTAAATAAATATCATGTATATGTGTCTTTAATTTATTCGTACAACATTAGATTATTCTCTAAAACATAAAAAATATATTAATATATTACTTTGTTGCTTTCTGAATTCAGCTTGCAATGTTGCATCTCTTTGAGGTACCAATTGCCTGACTTCTCCCCACTTCTTTGTAAGTGTCTAAATATAAAAATAGATTTATGAGCCAACTATAAACGACTGCATAGTTTAATACTTTCTAATGCAAAAAACAACGTCAAGCAAAAGGAAATGAACACAAATCAAATAAAATACCCTAACGCAGTTTACAGTTTTTTTGGTTAGCATAATATAAAATGTATTTAGGAACATACACATGGATACGTCATACACCATATTATTAACAAGCATATTTCATTAATAATAATATATTTAGTATTATAATGTATCAAGTACTAATTACTAACTAGCTCCATCATTATTTTATGATTGAACTTTTTTTTTTGATCACCTGCAGTTGTACTTGTATTTCCTCTCTTAACTAAGCAGCATGTTAGTAGTAAAGTTATATAAAGCATTTTCCTACAAATATGATTCTTATGCATATTGGTACATGAAATTGAAAATTCATTAGTAAGTAGTAATTAAGTAAGAAGTAATGCTTCAAAGTCTAGATTTAACAAAGTAGCTAAGGATTTCAAAACAAAAATTTACATTGGCAGTTAGAGTAGTAAAAGGATTTTCTAGTCCACCAGGAACTTGGTATTTTTGAGCCAGAACTTCCACTTCTTTAACCAGTGAGACAATAGAACTATACTCTTTGTCGGCTTCTCCAAGAGTCGCTTTGAACTTTTTGTATAAATAGAAAATTTAAATTAATATTCGGATTATTATAAACTACATTAGAACACAATGTACATGATACAATATAAAATCTAATGGTGCACGTGTTTGGTAATATTCTTCATTATATATATGCGTAACTCAACATTATACATGAAATCATTGTGTACCTGATTATGAGCATCGATCAATCCTTGGATTTCTTCAATAGTATGTACAATGAACATATCAACCAAGTCTTCACTTGTTCCATCCAACCAATTGTTAAATGGAGCAGCTCGTTTAGCGAATTCTAAATGAAGGGTGTCAATCTTCTCCAGAATCTTCTCAGTCTCATCTAAAGCGAGCCGTCTTGTCTGCGTGAGTGAACCCAGTCTATCCCACTGGTCACAGATTCTTTGGCAACGAGCATTTACAGAAACACTATCATGGTAGTCGAGAGCATTCAATTCATGGGCAATAGCTGCAATTTGTTCCACCCTCTAAAAAGGAAAATGTACAAGTGAATTGAATGAATATTATGAAATGACATTATGTACATGCAATGAGTTTTTGTTTTGTTTAAAAAAAAAAGATATATAAATTTCTTACATCTTGATGAGCAGCCAGGTCAGATTCAAAAGCTTCATGTTTCTTTTTCAAAGCTTTCACTTCATTCAACTTGCAATGACGGAAATCGGAACTTTGCAACATTTCCTCTTTGCCTCTAGTCCATTCTTCATGGATATCCGCCTTGTGCTTAAATTTCTGAGCCAAATGCTCCAATCTTTCTAGCCTGTGGTTTCCGACAAAGAACAAATCATTAGTTATCAGTTGGTTTTTCGAAAAAGTGTATTGGATTGACATGTACTCTTATTTCATTTAACATGCAACATTATTTATCCATACAATATCACTGTCGTGGCTATAATATAAAAGTAACATTATCTCTTCCGCAGAAAGGATAAGATAATAGTAATAATAACAAGGGGAAAAAGCTCACCTCATCATTTCAGCTAGAAGCCATTCTTCAAATGATTTTTCTGCTGTTTCCAATCCTTTCCATGCATTGGCGATATCCTGTTTTAAAAGATAGATATCATAATATGACTCATTTTAAAGGCAAAGTTTAGAGTTTTCAAAAAAACAAAACAAAAACAAACAAAATGTTTCAAACATTCATTATGACATGTCCTGCATCAGCTTAATTTTGTAATAAAAAAAACAAACTTTTACTCACCGACACCATTTTCCCCTCTGTAGGCATATAAGCGGGGCGATTAGATAATCGTAATTTTGTTTGCAAAGTATTGAAATTTGTTTCCAATTTGGCTTTTTGTTCCACTCTAAAATTGATTCAAACCATTTTACTTTATGCCAATTATAATTGAACGTTTCATATGTGTCAACATATCATACAAATGGAACTTGGAATGTTATTTAGAAAGATAACTATTAAGTAATTGGTTGAAATATACACAGAAAAACTGCATAGAATTACCGTGGAGGCTTGTGCTTTCTTCTGTATGTTCGATATTCTTCCAATTTCTTTTGTACCGAAGCCAAAGCATTGTCAGATTGGCGACTGTTAAGCCATGGCATGGTTCGTCGAATCCATTCCAGTAACTAATGTATCAGATAGGTTAAATTTAATAGTGCATGGCTAAAAAAAAAACTACTGAATATCGATAAATAAATTGTTGTAACATAAATAAACTTACATCGCTTGCAAGTCTTTCATATTCTTCCATTAACCTTTCATTTTCTTGATTAACTTTCCTGTAAGAATAAAAGTACGTTAAATGATTACAAAAGTTTAACGGAAATAAAGCTACATTGTACATGTAGATTGGTTTATGTGTGTAAATTGTAGTGATTTATCTTAATAACTTATGTCTTTTATATTTACTTACAAAACCTTGCAGATACGATTAGCCGCTGTCTCAGCCTATAAATTTAGCACAAAAAAATTTGTTATAAAATAGTCAAAAGTTAGATTGTAAACTATCACACACAATACTAAAATCTAAAATTATCAGCACACACTGAAATTCACTGTCAAATTTCCAATCCAATAGTATAAACTGACGACACAAAACTTCTAAAATTTCTATATTGATTATTGTTAACTGTTATTTTTTAAAAAAAAATGAGAAAAATTCATCAATTCTACTATAGCATTCTGTTACAAAAATCCTTTTGTTGTTGTTGTTATTTGTGATTACCTTCTGGGCACCACTGAAACAATGGTAGTATGAGGAAACGTAAGTCATTACTAATCTTTCATCGGGCATAACAGCACTCACAAGATCTGTACACACGTGTTAAGTAGTTTCATGCTTTGTTAATTAAAATCAAATCTCACATAAAACATCATCAAACATATTAATTTGTCAAACGGTTAACATTCATGAAAGAAATTTGAAATTTGTTATGTGTCGAGACCTATCGTATTACTAATTAATCACATTTATTGTGCTACAACGTGCAAACCAACTTTACTTTTGTCGTACTTATTTTATGCACACAAAATTGATCTGAATTGGAATTTTAAATGTACGGTGTTGCAATATAGTGCTCCTTGTAAATATCTAACCATTTAAAATAAACGATGAAGTGTTATGTAACATTTAAGAATGCAGTTAATATTGATTACATCAGAAATCTGAATACCATAATATAATATTATTTTATGAAAATTGTTTGTAATATTGTTTCTATTTTTAATGTTACGTAAAAAAAATCAAAACTCTCAACACAAAAATCTCACGTTACATAATAGTGCACCATTGAAACTGTTAGTGGAATTCGTTAATTCTTTATCCTTTTATTTACAAGCCTGCACACAACCTCACACTGAAAATTACCTGTTGAGCACCTTGGAAAGCGTGATAATAACAGCTGACGTATGTCATAATAGCTCTCTCGTCCGGTCGAACATCAGAAACTAAGTCTGAAGAACATTGACATCAGAATTATTCAGACTATGCTACTATAAAATAAGTTTCCGTTTAATCTATATGTACAATGAACTCGTTAAAATATCTCTAGACAAGTTTTGCAGTTGTTTTTTAAATATATGTCCAGGAATTATGATCTATCAACCATGTAAATACTCTTCGTCTAGCTAAGCAATATCCTTTTTATCCTGCTTTTTTAAATGGGTAGCTAAACATCAATGCGTATAGATAAAAGTACATTGGTAAAAAAAGGTTAAAACCTCTGACTCTGATTTTGGACGGAAAACTTTAAGCTGCTATTTTCTTTTATCAGATATCCACGTGTACACGGTCATTCGTGTGTCATCAACAAAAAAAAATTATCTCTAATATTTAAATTTCGATTGTATAATATATTATTATCCAAGGTAGCCGTGAAATACAACAAACAGTGGTTGTATGCAATGACTAGAATAGAAAATTTTATTTTATACCTTCTGGATCCAACATTCTTGGGATATCAAGATATTTTTCAGCCACATCAAATGCTGTATTCAAGTTTTCGAGAGGATTATCCTATAATAAAATATAAATGACGTCAATCAATAGTGTTTCTTGGATTACATGATGTATGCACTGTATGCTATATATCATTTTTAGTATCGTTTGAAATACCTTGGACAATTTGGAGTAGTCAATAAGGTCTGGTCTATGGCGATGAATTAAAGCACAGAAAGCTAAAATGATTTAGATAGCAAAATTAGAAAATTAGTGCAAATAAATTATACACGTCAAAAAAGTACAACTATATTTTATACATTATACATTATGTATTTGTATTTAGATTCATATTCATAGTAGTAATTTGTTTATGTCCAATTTAACAAAATTACCTAAACCATCCTTGAATGACAGATGGAAATTTTGGACATTGACATTTTTGTACGGTGCTGTTTTACGTTGACACCATAAAAGAAGACCTTCTTTCGCGGTCATCTCTTCAACGGAAATGTCTTGGATGGCGAATCGTAAAATAATGGTCCAGATCATACCAAGGGTCATCTTCAAGTTACCGTCAACGATTTCTATGATTCATCGAATTACAACAAAGCACAAACCAAATGAAGTACGTAAAAATCTCATAGGACAACTCTCTTACATGGTACTAACAACATGGAAACTTTATTCTGAATCCTATAATCACATAATATACATAAATGATCAACATTTAGATAAATCTATCGTTACCTTCTGCTCCGATAGAAACGAGCTTCACGCCTTTGCTAGCAATAAAATCTAATGCTTTGTTGACATTAGCAATTTTATGGAACCTCATTTTGCCTCTGTCTGGCTTTGGCAGTGTTTCCCCTGAGATGACTTCAAGAAGGAGCATTAACTTGAGTCCATTTCGAAAATCTTCATCAATATTCTCGATTCCTGTACCGGCTTTTCGTAAGTGTGAATTACACCACGCTTGAAATGTCTATAAAACATTTTCAAATCAAAACAAGATTAAACATTAATCTTTTTCAGTATAGCATGTTCAATATTCAATTTTCAATCCAAGACATTATGTAAACATGACTAGTAACAAGAACATATCAAACATACATGTACATATGCTTCACGTCATGCTTCACTTGACATGACCATATAAATGTTGCAAATTTAACTAATCAATGAAATTTGATCAATCAATTTTATATACTGCATATTGCATAGTATTATAACTTATAATATAAATATAAAATATAAAACATAAACCATACTTTTGTCAAAAAAATTTCTCGTATGAACAAGCAGTAATTTGATCTCCAATCAAAAAAGTATGCTTACTCCTAAATATTTTACAATAAACGAGTAGTATAATAATATGTTGTGCATAGGCTATTATAAACCTCACCATCAAATAATATAGCAATGCATACCATGAGAATTGACTAGAGTAAAAAGTGTAATATAAGTGTACGTATCCACTAAAAATGTACATTACAAACTTTGAAACTGAACACTAAGTTCCTCTGTGATGTTATGCAAGTGTTGTAAAATATATTTGCATTTCTACAAAAAAAAAATGGCAAATTATCATTCAAAGGCATAAAATTAAAAGAAATCCCCTATGCAAAGGCGTACTCCTTTCTACTAGTAATATTTTTTATTACTTCACATTCTGGGTCTGGATTCTGAATTGTCGTATGAAATACTGAAGCATCGTCGTCATCATCATCATCATACAAGATAAAAGTAAATCATATATATGATAAAATCTTTTTAAATCGAGGAATCGTTACGGCCGTTAGATTCTACTTTAACCATGATCTTTTTTTTAAAAACAAAAATGTAGGAAAAGGCATTGAATATTCCACATCAACGCATCCACATATGTACCACATAGAAATATTTTAAGACAGCTTGTACAACAATTAAGATATGGTCTATGCATACAAATAACGAGAAAAAGAAATGAATATGTACCAAAATATCTACCTATACGTTGGCAAACAGTACTATGTGGTGTTTGCCAATGCGCTGGATACACAGAAGCCGACACTTCAAGTGCTATAACCACGCTCATAATTCTTATTACACATGTGTGTACTGTACTGTACACGTAAATAGCACACATTTCTTGAAGAACGAATAACACAAACCAGTCAAAGATTTTTTAAAAAAAGTCTCCTTCTACCTAAATACATGAATGAATGAGTCATGGGCAAAATGAGAGCTGAAGTTTCTACTTCGTGAAAAAGAGTACGAGAAATCTTATAATAACAGTAGTGACTAAATTTAGAAGAAAATAACTAAAGTTAAATACTGTAATAATAATAGGATTATGTGTACACTGCATAAAATTAGTTTTCAAAAATGCTCTTTCTCTGCGTGTTGTTTTTAAATTAAAATTTTGAATTGAATACACAACTATTTATTTTGCACATCGATATCATAAAATATCCGGAAGATGCTTTCTGTACGTATACATCATATTTAAAAATATTCAAAACCAAAAATTACATCCTTCCTGCCTATAATATTACGTTATCCAAAGTTTTTGAAGGAGTAGATATTAACTGTAGAATGTAGCAAATATATATTTATAAAACATACTCAAATTCATACACACATGTTTGTACTTTTCACTATTGGAGAAAGTCACACTATGTGCAGACTTGTGTATGTCTGTAGTCTATACATAATAAATTACACGATAAAGACTTGACTAAATTTCACTCAACTTCCAAAAATATAATAATAATTATTATTATTATGTTATTCTAAATATACTCTAGACCTAGACAGAGTTTCATACAGATTATTTTTACTATTCTATTAGGTATAAATATATGTTAGTTTAGTCAAGTTTATTTATATATATAGAACTGTGATAATCATGGCTAATAATAATAACTGTGATTAGTACAAAGCCACTGAATTTGCATTGATGCATGTATTTTAGTTATGAAAGTATCTCCCTCTTCCATTCTTGATTTGACTATCTCTATAGTTTGGTATTCGGCACTTCCTTTTTGTAAATGTACATGTTGTCATTTTGAACAGAAGGAAGATGCTCTGTTATGTTCCTGTTTCTGCTTTTCTAAAGATGCTTTAAAAATATCTCAAAAGCTAGGCTTGTACATTGTACATGTTGTGTGTGTTCTGGTATTTCTGGCATACACAGCCTCCCACGGAAAAAACCAGCAAACAATCCGACAAGATCATTTCAAATTTCAAGTTTCCTAAATTTCCGCTCACATTTTCTAATTCTATTAGTAATTTTACTCCTTTCACATAGTACATATGTATATATGCATAGATGTGTACATACATCCCACATGCATATCTAAATCATATTCATCTTTTTTCACTAAACTGTACTACGTGTGTATATAGTTCTTTTGTAAGAAAGGAAAGCATTCTGAAAGTTTTGTACCTTTCTTTTCATTATTCAGTTTTGTACCTTCACCATTCACCATGTGCATCATTTCGATGAGATGAGAAACAACAACTATAACAAACAAACTATTTTAGTTACTTGCACTTCAGAATCGCTTGTCTTGTCTCTTTCTTTCTGGTGTCCATGTCTTCTTATTGTACTATCTTACATCTCATCTCACTCTATTGTGACTGAGTATCTTTTTTTTGGCTTCGATTCCCTTCGTGAAATGGTAGCTCATATGACTGCAATGACTTTATTCTTGTCTAAATTAACCAACAACACAACTCATTTCACTTCAATGTACAAACATTCAAGTTTGTACAAATGAATGCAGAGTAGAATAGAATAGAATAGAATTCCTAGTCACCAGTAAAGTCACTCCTAGCTTGTTTTTTAGTGGTGCGGTAGAAGTACTTGATACGAGGAGAAAATGAAAAAACCATCCAATTTTTTACCTAGTTGATATGGTTGTGCATACTATATATATTATGCTGTACATTGTACAATTTGTACATACAAGCATACATGACTAAATGCACGCAACAGACAAACATTTCTTCTATATGCTATATGTCTACAGTCTACTTCAACTCATCCAGAACGTTTATCTAATTTTTTATTAGATTAAACAACCTGAACTTGGTTTATTTGTGACGAAATGTACATTTAAAAAAAATTTATTTTCTACCTTTCTCAATCAAATGGAAACGTCTAAAAGAATCTCCAAACTACATCATCATCCATCATCAATAAAAACTCAAAAATTCACGAATACGATATTAATTGAAGTACATGTATGCTCTCGTTTTCATTATGTAACATGACACATGACCTTTATAATATAATGACAAAATATAATAAAACAAAATATAGATGTATAATATAATTCTGGTTATGCAATACACACGATAATCATGGATGTAAGCAAGAAGAACAAATAAAGGCTATGTGTAAAACTGATACAATTTTGATCTTGTCAATTTTTCATGGTGTAGTGACTTTATCCACATAAAATGTAAAATGTGATACTACGAAAAGAAGTGGATCTGGTAACTAGAGACTTTATTTTTCTCTCGTACAATTATTCTGGTTTTCTCACTAATATAAAACTTGATTTTAACTCTTATCTGCACATGCTTTGAAAAAAATAAATATGTAGGTTGCATATTATAGATACATAAAACAATAGTAGACGGGAACCCATCAAGATTGTGATAAGGATTTCTACAGTATACTATATATATACTACCACCGTCAATTTTATATACAAAAGTTTACAATTTGTCCAACTTTGTAAAGTGTTCTACCATTTACTTGTTTACATATATAAGTTTTCTTTGTAGGCTCAAAATTTTTTGAAAAACTTTAAACTTACAAAACATTTTGAAACTGTTACACAAGGTCCATAATAAGATACAAAATTTTGTAAACTTTTGTGTAGCATTCATGATGATTATTAAAAGTTACAAAAATTCTTACAATGTTGATGGGTTCACCTCCAGTTAGAACAAAAACATATGTACTTAAATATATCATAAATTGTAACATATTCTACCTAATATGAGCAAGCATGATATAAAACTTGTTTCCAGTTAGCAGTTTCGTTCTTTCAACAATTTTAATACAGAGGATACATAATATATTGCATAATTCTTTAATATGATCCAACCTTATATGTGTATAGTGTGTATTATTAGGGCTACAAAAATATTAATGCAGAAATAACTGTTGAAAACATAGCACATCATGTGTAATGTAATTACAATAATGAATGTTAATCATAAAAACAATTCACTAAAAAAAAAAGAAAAACGTGCTCCTTTGTGCGTTCAGCAAATTTTTCAGTATCTTCTCTCCACAGGATTGTCAACGCATAACTTGCAAATTTATGCTATGCAGAGGCTATGCGATGTAGGAAAAAATGGATAGTTTACTTGAATGATGAATTATTATTTGTCTTAAATTCCATAATATCAACTAAGAACTAAATATTAGTTGTGACGCAACAAGTAATACGTTATAATATTAGTATGTCCACATTACACATCACACATGTTTTGTGTGTACATGTACAATATTTTGTACATACCGAAAACAGGGGATCTTGGGGCAAAACGGCTCTACATAATTTGGTCACAATTAATTATTGAAATTTGAAGTCCAAATCTCCAAGAACCATTTTATCCCAAAATTTTATTTTTCAGAAATGTAATCCAAGAATTTTTTACTTTTTACGATGCGAAGCAGAGTATTGTTTTCCTCGTGTCTGTGGACATTGGGGTAATGTGAGACAACGAAACTAGCG
>JAQGBH010001490.1:0-32103 GCA_034698265.1 Sminthurinus aureus | reverse complement strand
GAATTCGGAAGAACTTTACGGTAGTAGTTTTGTAACTGTGAACAGGCAGAATTTTAATAGTCAGCAGCTTCGCTTCCAAAGCCTCAAGCATTTATGCTTTCAAGGCGATATAAAATCATCCCGAAGGGAGGATTTTTAACTTTATTACACTCTTCACTCTACACTCTCCAATCTACACACTACACATTACATTACATTACACGACATGATGTTGCACTGCTTCATTTATTCTGGATGAGAAACTTGTAATTTTGTAATGGTAACACAAGATGAGCAGCACATATGGAAATGAGTGTGGAAAAAATGAGAGAGGAGAAGGGAAAATACAAAATACAAAACAGCACCAAGTCAAAGTCAATGTGGAAAGTGGAAAAGTCATCGTGTACTTATTTACTCGTGGATAATTTTATGCAAGAGAATGAAATGATCACGCTAGGCGTTCTGGCTCCTTGTGAAAAGTACAAGTAAAATGTAAAAGCACAAGTAGATAGAAGATACGACCGTCCACCGTCCCTTTGCCTTTAATTTAGCTCAGCCCTAATAACTCCATTTACACAACACACTACATGACGTTTGTTCATGTTCATTTATAGTTCATGGTGTGTTTGTGTCTGTAGGTAAACTTTTGAATCTAAAATGGAAAATAAGAAGAGCAATGACATGTTTTGAGATGTGAGATCAAAGGATTTTATTCCACCCCAAAGTTTCAAAGTGTTCATCCTAAGAGGTCCAGTTACAGAAATCAAAGTAGTCAAAAGTCTTAAGTCAAAAGTCAAGTTCTTGGTGGATTATTTAATCTGTGTAAATTTACAAGCCTACAAGTTCCAAGGTGCTACTATTTACTTCATTATTATTATTACGATTATGAAGTATCAAATTCGTGCGCGCCTTGTATTACATTCTAGATTAAAGAATGAAAAAGGGAAGGAGAAACAGGGAAAAAATGACAGTTGAAAATCAAGAATTGACAACTGACATGAACTCCGACATCCAACTTTCTCCCATTTCTTCAAAAACCAAAAACTAGATTCGAGAATCTAGAATCTAGAATCTAGGGGAACCTCAATATGAATTCTTTCTCGAGAGTCTCAAGTTTCATCAAGTTTCTTTGTACTATGCATAATATATGTATACCACCAACTTTTGTCCTTATTTGTGTCTTTGTTTATCCACCTTTTGTCACCCTTTCCTTTGCTAAAGTTGACTTTTGGAATTTTGAATCAATTCCCGTAAAAATGTTGACTTGTCTCTCGACTTGGATTCTCATGAAAACCATGAAAAACATGAGAATTTGAATTGAGTGTAATGTAATGTCGGTGCACCGCGCACCATTTACAATTTACGATTCACAAGTTGCAAGTCACAAACTATAAAGTGTTAGTTATAAAATTACATGGAAAAGGAGAAAATTCTGAAAACTTTCCTCCTCCTGCCGTGGTGTCTGCTCCTCTTTCCATTACCTTTTGGTTTGGTTTGGTTTGCCACTCAAAGAAACGTAATGTAAAATGAAAGGGAATGGGAAGGAAATGAAAGCAAGTCACAAGACACAAGACAGACTTTTGATGACTCTTGTTTAATGTGAGGAGTCTCTCAAGTCTCAAGTCTCAAGTTTTCTTCGTTCGAGTTGTTAGTTTGAGGTGAGCATGGAGCATTGAGAATTGAGCATTGAGCGTCCATTACACGGAAACACTGCATTCCACTTTCCACTTTATACTGCATTCCGAATCCGACTTGTTAGTGGTTCTCTAAGTAACTTTGATGACCCAACTTGTAAACTGGACGGAATAAAATCATGTAATGTACCAGAGACATCGTAGGGAGTAGTGCGTAGTAGATAGTACATGTTTCATGCACACAAAATCCGAGTGAAATTTCGTATATCTTTGATTCTGTGTACCGTGTACCTTGTACCTGGTTGTAAAAAGTATATGAAAGTATGAATTCAACTTAGTTTTCCACCGTCTTCGTCTTCGTCTTCAACAGCCACCAACAAATGGAGGAACGAATGAATGAATGAATGAATGAATGAATGAAATGAGTAAGACGGAAAAGGGGAAAGGGGGAAGATTTTGTTCCGAGGTCCTTTTTATTATAATATTTTATTATTAATCAAGCGACATGAAACTTTTCCAGATATCCAAATACATATATTCCGTATTCTGCATTTCACTCTCCAGTCAGAAACCTGTGTACTTCGTACTTTATACACACGGATACGGATACAGATAGTTATTTTACTCCCCTTTTCACTTTTACTTTTCTCCTTGAAAGTAGCTATCAGTATCCACTCTGTACAGTGCACAAGGAGTAGATACTTGGTAGATGGTAGATGGTATATGATGTTCATTGTTGTGCGTTTTCACGGCTGTCTTGCTCCTTCTTCTTTTTCTAATATTGTGTTTCCCAGCCAGTCCTCTCCAAACTAATATATATAGTATGAAGAAATAAAGGGAGAGGAATGAGAGAGAAAGCTGCTGTGGTTTTTCTTGCGGTTAGACTCTTGACTCTAGGTTCTAGACTCCAACTTGGTATTGGTATTGCACTGTGCATGGTACGGCGTAGGAAATACAAAGAAAGGGAAAAGAATCTTGTTCTTTCCCTTTTGCTTCTGTGAATTTGAATTTGACTTTGACTTTCCTGGGTTTTAATTTTAATTTTCACTAGGTACACAATACACATTTTACCTTTGACTCCTGACTTGACTTCGCTTCTTTCCTTCTTTTTCTTCTTCCAACTTTTGTCAACCACTTAATAAGAATTATGATTGTGAAGCTGACGCTCAAACTCGAACTAGAACTGGAAAGACGAAGACGATTTACAATATTCATTTTGAATGTCACGTTATTTTCATTTTCCTGATACTTCTGGTTCCTTTTCTTCTCTGTTCTTTGTCAAGTCTAGTCAACTCGAGCTTTGGATTCAGATTTAGAGTATGGAGTAGGATTCTACTTCAGTATTGAGTATTCAGTACTTTTTCCTTCTTGTTCACACAAAATAATATAAAACGACAATAAAATTTAGCTACTTGAGCTTCTCTCTTCTAATATTTAACCACCTACTATTATACTTTCTTTTACTGGTCGACTTTTCTGGTCGACTTTTCTGGTCGAGTTTATTGGTCGAGTTTTCTGGGCGAATTTTCCGGGCGACTTTTCTGGGCGACTTTTCTGGTCGAGTTTTTTGGGCGACTTTTCTGGTCGACTTTTCTGGTTGAGTTTTTTGGTCGAGTTTTCTGGGCGACTTTTCTGGGCGACTTTTCTGGGCGACTTTTCTGGTCGAGTTTTTTGGGCGACTTTTCTGGTCGAGTTTTCTGGTCGACTTTTCTGGTTGAGATTTTTGGGCGACTTTTCTGGTCGAGTTTTTTGGTCGAGTTTTTTGGGCGACTTTTCTGGTCGAGGTTTTTTGGGCGACTTTTCTGGTCGAGTTTTTTGGTCGAGTTTTCTGGGCGACTTTTCCGGGCGACTTTTCTGGGCGACTTTTCTGGTCGAGTTTTTTGGGCGACTTTTCTGGTCGACTTTTCTGGTCGAGTTTTTTGGTCGAGTTTTCTGGGCGACTTTTCTGGGCGACTTTTCTGGTCGACTTTTCTGGTCGAGTTTTTTGGGCGACTTTTCTGGTCGAGTTTTCTGGTCGACTTTTTTGGTCGAGTTTTTTGGGCGATTTTTCTGGTCGAGTTTTTTGGGCGACTTTTCTGGTCGACTTTTCTGGTCGACTTTTCTGGTTGAGATTTTTGGGCGACTTTTCTAGTCGAGTTTTTTGGTCGAGTTTTCTGGTCGAGTTTTCTGGTCGAGTTTTTTGGTCGAGTTTTCTGGTCGAGTTTTCTGGTCGAGTTTTTTGGGCGACTTTTCTGGTCGACTTTTCTGGTCGACTTTTCTGGTCGAGTTTTTTGGGCGACTTTTCTGGTCTAGTTTTCTGGTCGAGTTTTTTGGGCGACTTTTTTGGGCGACTTTTCTGGTCGAGTTTTTTGGGCGACTTTTCTGGTCGCACAGTAGATGCTGGACACTATTACACACCCGCAACAGATTCTAGAGCTTGACTTGACTAGAAAACGCTGATGGAATTAAGTAACGCTATTTTTGAAAAACTTGAACGAACCTATAAATTGCAATTCATAATAACGTTAATAATGTTACTAGGTGTTGAACCGCGGTTCAAGTTCGCGCAAAGCGCGTGCTTGTTTACTTGATATTATCCGGTGGTTTGTCTGCTATCTAGCGTCGACTGTTGATTGTTCACTGCATTATCAAGCTAGTGGCTTCATTCTCCATTCGTTACAATCTCATTACACCATCTTCTATGTACATCTGCACATCTCTTGAATCTTGTATCTATTCAGTAGCATCAAAATAATTTCTCAGTTCCAGTTCCAGTTCCAGTCTGGCTCTGGTTCGCACTTCACAGATGACGACTGGTGAACGGAGGATCCCAACTTTGACTGGATGAGAGACAGAGACAGCTAAAGAAAGGAAAGAAAGAGTGAGAAATCTCATCATCAAGTCTAAACTCTAGTGAAATAAACTGAAAAACTGAAAGAAACGGATGCCATAAAAAATATCCATTTCCATTTGCATTTTCATCTCCATCTCCGTCTCTTATTTCTTCCCCTTTCCTTCATAAAATGTAATTCCCTTTCATGTCAAATCCGAGTTTAATTCAAGAAAGTGTATGGTTGTATGGTGTATGGTGTATGCGGTGAAGATTATAGAATAAAAGAAGAAGACCTTCAAAATATCCCAGTACATTTCATATGCCCAATTCCCATACATTGAAATTGTGTGGTGTTCTGTGTGTGATGAAGGGTCGGTATATTTATTTGAAACTTTCGGATGTTTATTATTTGTCCATTCTTTTCCTGCAATGTACAATGTGCATCTAGAATCTAGAGTCTAGATTACAGAATATAGACACCACATTTTAAACTTGTGATCCTCCCCCTTCTCTAATGAATTGTAAAGTACAGAAGGGATTAGGAAATTGGACAAAAAAAATTAAATGTTCTCTATTCCTTTCTGACCAAATGGTGGGATTTCATTTGCTTTGCTGGGCTTTGCTTTACTTTTCTTTGCTTCCATCCTTCATTGTACAACTTGTTTCATCTTTCCTCGTTCCTCTTTCTTCTCCTATTCATTTCATTTCATTTGATTTCATTATGAATTACGAACGTTCAGAGCTTCATGGAGCTCCAAGCTCGAAAGTTCCAAGTATTTTCATTCTCCTTTTCCTTTTCTACGATATTCCCCACACAGGAAATTACAAATCGAGAGTTGAGAGTCGAGAGAAGACCATGACCAAGAGATCTATGACAACATAAGTGCAGCAGTCTGGTGTATACAGAAGAGAGGAGAGACAAAAGACAAAAGGTTAAATTAATCGACTTGACTAAGAGAAAAGGAAAAGGAAATCTATCCACTATCCACCCAACGAGAAAGAGGGAAAGAGAAAAAGATTTGGTTTGGTTCATTCATTCCCTCCTCTTAAATTGCAATTTATATTGACGGAGAGAAGACAAGTGAAATGAGACAGCTGAAGACTGACTTGTGATGGTCATTTCTCCTAGCTTCTGGCTTTTGGCTTCTGTCCTCTGACTTGGGATGTGCTGAGATGTGCTGAGATGAGAAGAAAAAGAGAATCAGATTCATGGTTACTCCTTTGTCTTTTCACTTACGTAACTCTTAACTCTTCTCTTATATGCTCCAAAGTTTCAACGTATTTTAAAGGTGACTGTCTGTTAGAAATTGGCCGGCTAACTTAAATGAAAAGTAAGCTAAAGGAAAAGTATAGGACGACTCATGTCAGAAACACCAGACTCAACTTTGCTTTTACAGTTTACAGTTGTCCATTTTATTCCTCCGTTGTCCACGTCTTGTGTCTTGTTTCTTGTTTGGAATCCGGGTTGTCCGGGATTTGCCTTTTAGTCCCTATTTAATGGATCAAAGTACATTCAGCATTCAGACCATTCATTTGTTCCTCGAAGAGATGTTGACTACTAAAGAATCAAGAATCAAGCAGAACTGAAGAATGAAAAGTGATGGATGACAAATGATAAGAGATGACATGTACAATGTACGTGAAAAAAGGATGGACACTACTGAGAAAAATTAGGTGAGAGACAGTCCTCCATTATTTATGTACAGGGGAAGAAAAGCTGAATGTGTGGAGTCGAGAGAGAGAGAGAGAGAATCCGTTATTGAATTTTGAAAGAAAAGGAGGAAAGAAGAATTGTGACTGTCGTCTTCTGTTTCGTTGTTTCGTTGTTCCCTGGTTCTTTTGTTGTTCTTGCTCTTGTATTTTGTACACCATTCGTAATTCGCCTACACTCCGTACATTGTCATTTTCTCTTAGGTTTTATTTTGTGCGTGTGTGTCTGTGTTATACTGTGTTTTGTGGCGTGTATTGTGAATTGTGAATTGTGAGGTACTGTGTTTTGTCGTGGGAGGACAAACGGATATGGACAATACCAATGCCAATGCCAATGCCAGTGCCATTGCTATTGCCGATGTGGAGAAAATGAAAAAAGAGAGGAACAACAAAAGACGAGTAATCAGTATTGTTAACCACATGAAAAAATCCATGCAGGAAAGAAGCAGAAGCACAAGAAATAGAAGAATAGGACAAACTGAATGAATGAATGGATTCTCTCCCAGTCACAGTTCACAATATAAAATAAATGAGTAGTTCTCTTTTATTTTACTTTTAAGCTGCCTCATGGTCCATACTCTAAAATCTAGAATCTAGAATCTAGACTCTAGACTCTGTACCCTAAAGGTAAACCTCTGATCTTAAGCTTCATACAACTCAAAAAAAAGTTTTGGGAATCAAAAATTAAATTTGTTCCTCAAACTTGTACCATTTACAACTGTAATTTATCTTTGCACTTTTCTGTTCTTTATTCAAGGAACTGATATTAAAATCTGAAAACAAAAACAAACTGTCGACAATGATTCTACATGTACAAATTCCAATCTATAACAGAGATACAAATGCAGCTAATTAATAGTAAAATAATGCTTTTAGACTTACACTTATTCCATCAATATTGAAAAAAAGCGTAGATTTTTTTTGTACAGAATTTAAGATTTTTCCATGCTCCATGTACAGCAAACATTACACATTAAATACACACAGTAGTTACACATGTTACATAATAATATTAAGCTTATACAAGTATTAATTCATGCATAATTTTTTTTGAATAGAATGGAGAATAGCGAATGAATAACGGAGAATGGAAAATGGAAAATGTTCCAAGTCCAGTCCAGTCTTTTGATTCTTCGTTATGAAATTATGATTGTCAATAGTGGTGCATGGAGAGTGGAGAGTTGAGAGTGGAGAGTGGTAAGCAAAGAATAGAGAATGGAGAAGGTAGGAAGCTCGTGTGGCTTGACTAAATAGTACTTATTGGTTATACAATCTCACAATGGGAATAAAAGAGGAGAGATGTTGAGTGAAACGCACCAATTTGGAGTCCCTGCCTCGACTCTTTTATTCCTCTTTTTATTCTTCCTCTTCTTCTTCCCTGCTTTCCAGGAGATGCTTCTTGGACTCTTCAATCTTCAATCTTCAGTCTAGAATCTAGAATCTAGAATCTAGAATCTAGAGTTTCTTTTCTTGGTCCTTCAAGTAAAGTCTCCGCTAAGCTAAAATCTATGCCGAGTGTCCAAACTCCAAACTCCAAACTCGGAACTCGAAACTGGAAACAGTGACACTTGAGAGCTGAGCTGGTAACGAGGACCAAACCAGACCAAAGTGGAATCCCTCGGGGAATTTTCGCAACAGGAACAGTCAATTTTCGAATTTGGAATTTCTGGATATTGAGAATCCACTCCCTACTCGCTACTCCCTAAATAGCTCAAAGTACACAGGTACAAGCACAAGTAGATCCTCCTGGGATCTTTGACATCTCATCTCATCCCAGACGTTTGAAGGATTGTCCGTTGTCCATGTATAAAATATATTGCACATTTTACTTGGTGATGGGTGATTGGTCATGTATCAACTTGAGCTCAGTTGCCCAGTGGTCAATTTCCATTTGCCTATATATTTTGAGGGAATTTTGTATTCTTTTGGTATTGTTTAGTTGGAGTGATCCCTTGAGACTTTAGTCTAGAGTGTAGAATTTCTAGAATTTCTAGAGCCACAAACAGTGAACATTGAGCATGTTTAGTCTTCAATATTGAATGTGAAGTATGACTTGAAATGCAAAGTAAAAGAGGAAAATAAAACTCCGTCTACATTCTACACCCTACAATCTTCATTCTACATTCTACCTTGTACCAAGATCCTGGATCCAGGATCCGTGATCTGTGATCTGTGATATTACTATGAGAATTCAAGGAAGTGGAATAAAACATGTATAGAAAATTCAAAGGAAAAAGACTCAAAAAGTGAATGTTTGAATGTTTGATGTGTTGTGTTGTGTTGCATCGTGCTGCAACGCTCAGTAATGTAAAGTAATTCAAGGGTGAAGAGAGAGAGAGAGGAAGAAGGGAGAGAAATATCCTAGATCCTACATTATACATGCATTATAGATGTGTACGTTTACATACATGTGTCTCTTGCTGCATTCTGTACACTGTTCAATGTACAGTGTACACACTGCAGAACTGTAACAGAAATACACATAGTTTGAACGACTTGTGTATTTGGTATTTGGTATTTGAGTGGTGAAGCCGAATTCAACTCAACTCAACTCAACGTACTCCAGAGAGACAGAGAGAGAGAGAGCTGAGAAAAATGAATAGAGTAAAGTAGAGGGAAGGGAAATTTGAGGAAATTCAAGCTCCTTCTCTCCCTCTCTCTCTTTCGTATTGCCTTGATTCTTGATTGCACATTGCACTATTTCAACCCACGAAACGAAACCAAACCAAACCAAGTGATGTATCTGCATCTTCATCTTTCTTCCTCATGCATTTGTAAATCTTTAATGTGTTGCACATACAAACATACATACATGAACATGTGTAATGTGTAAAATGGAGAGTGGAGAGTGGAGAGTGCAGACGTGTAAACTCTACATTATACATAATGTATGGTATATAATACAAAGTCGTACATACAACTACAAACAGAAGGATGAAGAGACGACAAGGCGAGGATTTAAACATCCAACAGCCAGAATCTAGAATCTAGAATCTGGAATAGAGAGTAGAGAATAGAGAATCTAGCCGACCACAATGATAATGAAGAGGCCGAGGCCGAGGAAGATGGAGAAGTCGGTGACGGCCTAGAGACTAGAGACTTAAGTCTCTACTTTGCCTGTCTTTACTTTGGACTTTTCTCTGCAAACCCCAAAATACAACAGAGCTACAAACTACAGACTGCAGAGTACAGACTACAAACTACGGACTAAGAACCATGGACATTGAATAATATCTCGGAAGATGTGTATTCGGTATTCAATATGTATCACATTTGTATAACAACAACAAGAGACGGAAAGACAGATAGATGCACTTTTTCATCCCTCTAGACTCTATACTCTAGATTCTAGACTCCCTATTCTATATTCTAGACAAACTACACAACTACAGTACAGCCCGACTCACATCGGTTTCCTCTTCCTGCACATATTTCCAATATGCATCTGGGTGTTTTACACTGTACATTCAAAGTACATTGTGTACTGTTCTTTGAGCCTTGAGCCTTGAGCATTGAGCATTGAGCATATGACTTCATCACTAGTGGAGAAAAAAGCTGGGAAAAAACGGCAAAGTGCATAATCCGCATACAGATGTCTTGTACTTTGCACTTTCTACACCCAAAACTAAACCCAACCGTAAACCATAAGTCCAAGTCCAAATCCAAACCCAAGTCCAAGCCAAAGTTTAGGAAAATATATACAGAGACAGAAATAATACAAGACACAAATAAGTACGCTTCCAGATTCTAGATTCTAGATTCTACGTTCTAGATACCTTCAACTTGAGGTGGAATCTGTATATGCTAAGTTCTACATACAACCTAAAATTCATGCTACGTACAAATTCTAATGGGAATGGAAGTGTCTGAGTCTCTTGCCTTTTCTTCTTTTTATCAAATTCTACCTTCTCTTCTCCTCTTATCCACTCTCGCTTCTGATCTGGTTCTGGTTCTGGTTCTGGTCTGCAATGTATTCCGATTCCGATTCCGACTTGTAACAGAGAAAAAGAAGCAAACGTGAACACCAAATTCAACTCAAACACTAGACTACACAGCACACAATACACAATACAGTGTACAGTGTATCATACAAAGTACGCAGGGTTGAATTGAGAGTTGAGAGTTGAGTTTCTATGTATTCACAAATTCATATAAGAATTTTCCGTGCACAATCCACAAGCAGGCAAAACAAAAAGGAAAGGAAAGCATTGAGCGGAGCGACGTGGAGTTGAGTTGAGTTAAACTGAGCTGAGCTGAGTGGAGAGAGTAGCGTAGCGTAAAGTAAAGTGTGCCAGAAGGTCTCGTCTCCTCTTCTTCTCTCTCATCTTCTCGTTCTCGTCTTTTTCATCCTTTCCAGCAAAGCAAAGCAGTCTCGGCTGTAGCTCTGCAGTTGAAATCTGGACTCTTGCAAGGTAACACGCGGTCCTTTTTTGTTCAGTTCTGTTTCATTCCCATGTACATTTGTGTTTAGTTGCTCCAGCTACATCCTACATTCTACATTTTACATTCTACATCCTCCATCCTTCATCATAAAACACAAACGCCGACTCTGTTTTTCACAATTATTTACTATTTTATTACCAAAAGAAAAGTTGCCAGTTGACAGACAAGGAATCTTCATCTGTTCATCTGCTCATCCAAAAGTCATCAGCTGTGACTTGTACAGTTTTTTGTGTGTCTTTGTGTAAAAAATTTGCATTTCACTCCGAATTGGAATTGGAATTGGAATAATAGACAATAGATATACATAGATTTTTAATTAAGAACACCAGTTCTGTGCTTTCCAAATTCCCAACAACGACACCCTCAACACCAACCATACATGTAAATGTAGATAATATTTAAATATTAATAATAATTTGCAAGTTTAGCGCACTTATTTAAAAAGTGGGAACCAAGATTTTTTATTAACGAAAGCAAAATTACAATTACAATTAAAAGAGTCTGCAGAAGATAATGCGACAATTCCCATTGTCATCGGCATTGGCATTGGAATCGTCATTATTATTATCATTTTGGCTCTGAATCCAGTCCAAGTTGAAAGCTTCTAAGCCGCACCGTACTGCCATAATTGAACAAATGAAGGAATGAACAAAGTTTTTTTCCCCTTTTGGAGTTTTGGAGTGGGACCAAAAAAAACATAATATTATTATTTGTATTTGTATACATGTTTTACATTTTTATGTACAAAGCTGCATTGTTCTCCCGTGTGTTTAGCAAAGGGTAGTTTCTAGTTTCTAGTTTGTCGTCAGTCGTCAGTCGTCATTCAGTCTGATTCGCATAATTGTACGATTCGCATGTTTACTACTATTGTTCTACACTGAACACTAAACAGTGAACAGAATATAAATAATAATTTATTACATGGGTGAATTATTGAAATTTGTTGAAATTAATAAGCGTGATGAACTCAATTTAACAAGGATAACTGTCACAGTTAATATTTACGATTTTACACCAATTTTATAACTTTATAATTTGAATACTGTCTACTGAATAAAAAACTGTAGTGCTCCACTAGCTCCACTAGCTCATAGTTTTTGAGGAAAGGGAAGGTTGACAAAATTTATGTGGAATAAAAATCTAAATCAAAATTAATTCAAGACGACGACAGCTAAAATATACACAGAACACAGAAAATAGAAAATAGAGAGCGGAAAGCAGTGACAGTGACAGTGTACATTTTACAGTGAGTGTAAGTGAAACGAATTACATGAGATATCCAACGACAAAGACAAAGACAACGAAAACGACAAGAAAAGAAACAGATGCTTCATTTTTTCTCCTCTAAATGAACTATAATTCATAACTCATGTAATTCATATTATAATTCAGTAGCAGTCGAGTCGAGTCAAGTCAAGTCAAGTGAAGAGACAGGGAAAAGGACGAAGAGTACTCAATTCTCAAAGAGTAACCTCACTACGAAATTCAAGGGAGAGAATCTACACTCGATTTTGGCTCTCAACTTGTGCATTGTGCATGCACAAATTCGAATGTGAAATGTGAATATGATTGTGTTCACGTAAAAATGCAGTCAGAAGAAGAGCAGATGGTTATTAAAAGATAATTTAGAGGACCTACCAGAAACAGAAACAGACAGCGACAGCGACAGAGAAAGAAAAACGAAAAAAGAGAGCACAACACAACGCCTCAAAGGAAAGGGGAAAAACTCTTGAACATCTCAGTGTAAAAAAGGAAAACTGAAAATGAAGAAGAAACGAATCTTACCGTCAATTTTATATTTATAAAAAGATAAAGATTAAGACACTTGTGTTACTTACTACAAGTCAAATTCAAACTCTATTCGGATATCGGTCAAATCTGATCTGACTTTTGAAATTCAAAATTCAAAATTCAAAATCAAGTGATCCAGTCTATGGTTATCAGGATGATAAAGTGAACACTTTTCTCCACTTCTCGTCTTCATCTCCACCTCCATCCCAAATTCCAAATCCAAATCCAAATCAAACTGTCAATTACTTGCCTACTCCTTTTTCAATATCTACAATCAGAAATGAGAGATAAAAAATCGTTTCATCTTTAATATTATCTTGATTGTGATCTAATTCATCTTTTATCATCCTCCCCAATCACCAATCACAAATCACGTATCTCTTCCTTTCAAATCTCAAGGTCTCAAGTCGTGCACGATACCTCCACATGACGAGTGACAAGTGACATTTGATATCCAATGTAATCTCGGACGATAATTTCAATGTTTAAAATCTGAAATTGCCTTAATAAACACACTTTTGCGCCACCTTTGACGAATACAAATAAAAAAAATTATATTCAAAGACAAAAGTGATTTACAATTTACAAAGCTAAATTTGTGCATTTACATTTACATTAGTGTCTGAAATTGACGGCTCCTTCACAAGAATAAAGTTTGTTTCGAGTTTTGACTTTGGAGTGGATTAGAGATTAGTAAAGGCAATTCAAGTGACGTAAAGTACACGTTTGAATGCAGTTTTGTCTTGTATATTGTGTACTTGGTTGAAATAATGAAATTACAATAGAGCTCCAGGCTCAAGTATCATCATCAACATTATTATTATTATTACTATTATTATTACTATTTACTATTATTGTCTACCTGCTCCTGCCTCTCTCTCTCTCCGTTTGTCTTGTGCGTATGATTTGTAATTTGGTATTGACACACCACCGCCTCATCAGCATTTCATTTTGTATTCACATTGTTTTATCACACACCAACAGTGAACAGTTCGGAGAATTGCAATTAGACCTAACTGCAAATTGGAAGCGGAATTGAATTGATGGCAATGCAAATGGCAATGGAAATGCTAAGAGTTATAACTGCACATGTTAACAAGTAGGAAAACAAGAGAGAGATTAAGGGGATGTGCAAAAAAATTTAAAGTCGGAGAGGACATATATGGCAGTGGACACTCTTTTCTTTCTCGATAGATAGATAAATGGATAGATAGATAGATAAATGGGAAAATACATACCGTTAGACATTTAAATTGAATACGTGTACGCTATAAAATATACAAATATAAAGACAAAGACAAAGACGACGATAAAGAAAAAGATTCAGATACAAATTTAGATACAAAAGATAAAGCCAAAGAGATTTATTTTATGTGTCTGGTGTTTTATGCTGACAAGAGATTTTTCAAGTGAGTAGAAAAATAGTAATAATTGTGTGCCAGACCAAAGACCAATAACTTGTGTACGCTGTACGCAGTTATTACTTATTACATTACGAAATACCAAAGTGATGGTTCCATTTGTTTTTTACGCCTACTTGCGAACTTGCCTATTGCCTACTTATTGCGCATAAAGTTAAACTTGTGTTTTAATATTGACTATTGACGCTGTCATTGCTACTGCTGCTGATACTGATATTGACGTTTGCATTGGCATTGGCATTGACATTGACATTGATTCTAGTTCGCTGTGACTGTGACTGCGGTTGTGCTCCGAAATCGACTGTCTGGATGCGACTGGATGCAACTTGGACATGGACTTGGACTTGACGTTTGAGATGCAACCAGTAAGCAAAACCAAACAAAACAAAGCAAACCGAGCCGGAGAGAAAAAAATACATGAGGAGGAGATAGAATAAATGTTGACAGCGTCACAGTCATCTGCTGAATTACTCTTCAGATATTTCCCCAAAGGCATCATAGCCAACCAACAGGAAAAAAACTGACGGAGACGAAAACGGAAAACTACTGAATAGTTAACAAGGTTAGTTTTTTCATATTTTACCTTCTCCACATTCCACACTCCAGACTCCAGACTCTCTGGATTAAGCATACACATTGTTTTTTATCATCAAAACTTTTTCAACATTAAGGAATACGGACGTTTTCTTTTCCAACTTGCAACTTTCAGCATTAGTGATATTTCCATGTTTTCTCTACAACAAACAGGCGACAGGAGGCAAATCTGGGCATATTTTTACATTAGTTTCAACATTTATTTTAGGTAGTGCGTAGATTCTAGATTCTAGATTATAGACAGTAGAAATGTAGTTTAAGATAGATAAACATGCCATGTCAACAAATATGAATTTTGATTACTCTCATCACGTGAGATTTGAGTTTGGAGTTTGAGTTTTAAGTTTGAGTTATGAGGATGCTCAGAATAATTTGAGTTACTGTAAACTGGAAACAGTAAATGGTCAACACGGAAGAAGTTTCATATGGTCATCAAACTCCAAACTCCAAACTCCAAACTTGAAACTCATCAACTTTTTTCTTCCTTTAGTTTTAAGGAGCTCTTGAATTTCTATTTGCATACAATATACAATGCACACTATACTGTTTACATTCATCATTCATGTCATCTACAATCTACATGCAAAGTGCATCAATATGTTTCAAATGTTCAAAAAAAGTAGCGAAAAGCTGCAATATTGTTGCATTGATATTTTCGTTGACTCGATTGTTTTTCTTGACAGTTGAAATTAAAAAAGGAGTGCATAAGAGGATTGTGGATTTTATACTAGTCTATAGGTATTTTTGCACTGGGGTTTAACATACAAATGTTTTTGCTTATGGTTGATGGTTGATGTTAGTAGGTCAGTCTAACAAACGAGACTGGTGATGTGTCGAGTGTCTAGAGTCTAGAAACAAAACTGCAGGAGTCCGTTTCTATCGCTAAAAGCATCAGTATTATTGATTTGAGATTTGGTTTGCAATTGTAAATTGTCATTCTCTCGTGCTCTTTGTTTGTTCTGGTTCTTGTCCTTTTAGTCTTTTAGTTTTTCATTTTTCTAGTTCGTAATCGTGTTTCGTGCTCTTGTCTCTCTCACTGCTGTACCATAAATCGCATGTTCTGTCATTCTTCACGGATTGCGGATTGCAGATTGCTGATTGCTGATTGCGGATAGCTTCGGTGACAGTATTGTCATACTGTTCTATTTATTTCAAATGTCAAGATACCCGTGTCAATGTCTCTGTTTCTGTTTGGGTTTGGTTTTCTTCCTGGAATATTCTTCCTGAAATCCGTGTCATTTTGGGTGGAGACACAACCTGAAAAATTTGACACTGTACAGTGTACAGTGTACAGTGTAAAATGTTTAGATGCTGTATCTTATCCATCACAATAACACAGTACACTACAGCTCGCATGTCTGTCACATATAAAATACGAATAGTAATGCTCCTTATCGCTCTTCTTATTATTCAGTATTCAGCACCATATTTCCATTTGGATTTTCCACAAAATTTCCAGGTCTATTTCTATTCCAGTCATTTCAGTCTCACCCACATATTTTTGCTTTGCAAACTCTTCTGTCTCCGTTTCTACTTTATTTTTATGCTGTATTTGCAGCTCAAGCTCAAGCTTCTTTTATGTCTATATGCGGTGCCAAACTCTGTAGAAAGGGCGAGGAGGTAGAAGTGACGAAAATTAAAATTGAAACCAAAACCAAAAACAGAACCAGAACAAGTACTGTTCCATATTTTTCATTTTTATTCCGTTCAGATTTCACTTTGAGAGAAATGGCAGAATTCTATTAAAATTCATAAAAATAATGGATGGGGCTCGTCCATTCCATTCCATTTCAGCCCATTCAGGCTTCAGCTTTACGTTGGTTTAGTTTGGTTTGGTAAGAAGAGAAAAGGTTGAAAATGTATGAAAATGTCTGTAGTCTGTAGTCTGTATTCTGTATGTAAGCGCTCAACTCTGAATCTCAAAATTCTTCAAGGGCTTCTCCAGTACATTTAATGTTTAAATTGTTTCAGTTTCATGTATACTCTGCATTGAAATTCCGACTGGAATTATTTTTAATGGACTATTCCGCTCCGGCATTCAAAATTTTCATGCTGGAAAGGCTCAAGTGAATACTGAATACGGAACGTGTACATTGTACATTGTACATTGGACATGCAGTATAAATACGACTGTATTTATAGAATATGAAATAGAATAGAATGGAAAATGAAAATCCCGACATTTTTCCAAGACAATGTGAAATATAATGTACGCACTATTCTAAGCTCTCTCTCTCTCTCTGTATCTCTATTTCCACCTCTGCCTTTACTTTGCTCTCGTACTTTTCATGTGGGAACGAGAAGAATGGAAAGTGGAGAATGGAGAATGGAGAAGTTTGGTCGATACGGTAGAAATAGGAAATATAGGAAATTTGAACGAGCATATCAAATAGAGAATACAGAACCTCATCTTTTCAATAGTTTGTAGTTTGAGAAAGAAATCACAAATGTGTATCCAAAATGTACATACAATAATATGAATAATATGTACAATGTACAGTGTACAGTACACGCATATCTTGCTACGAAATGAAAATTCTCCGTTCTCCGTTCAAAAGTTCCCGATTGTATGTGTAATATGTATGTGTAATATGTATGTGTAATATGTATGTAGAATGTAGATATCTTCATACTTTGTACACCAGAATATTTTACCTCGTTCCACTGCATTCCATTCCGAGTTTTCCTCCTCCATATTCATAACAACAATAATACATAGATTTTTATGACTCTACACATATTTTTCCCTGTGAAGTGTAAAGTGTACAATGGACTGAGCTGGATAACACAGATACATACACTTACACATAGATTACGTAGGCGTTGTCAACTGCTGTGTATTTATCTATATTATTGTAGAGAGCCTTTTAATATCGGCTTTCTGCTCGAGACTCTAAACTCTAGACTCTCGACTTGTTTTGAAAATTTTGAATTTGAATATCAAGTGAGACATTCATTCAAGATTTAGATTTGAACTTGGAATTTGGAATTTGAATCCAGATTCATTTGATGCATTTGAATTTGATGCACTTGTAATGTTTAGTACATGTGAGTCACATGTGTTGTTATTGTTATTGTATCGTATATCTTGTGAGGAAGAGAGCATTTAGATTTTTCCAGACTCCAGTTTCTATGGTGCATTTTACACTTGATATCCTGAATTCCAAACTCCAAACTCCAAACTCCAAACTCCAGTCTACAGAATACAACCTCAAAGAGCGCTGAACACCGGAATGAGAAGAATGAAAAAGAGAGTAAGCCGAATTCGTTGGATATTTGTCCACACAATAGAAAATAAATGTGATAAAGTGCATTATTAAGTAGTAGAAAATGTATCTACAATCTACAATCTACAATCTACATAGAATTCTACATGACAAAATACCGTACAGTGCAACTTGCTTCAATTTTCAATAGGGAAATTTGCATTTATTACTCTGTAAATTGTGGATTGTGCATTTTGGATTCCTCCCCTCCCTCCAATTTCCAATCTGCATCCCTATAAATATCCACAGTAAGAGCAACACCAGCAGCAGCAACAACAACAAATGTGACAAATTGGGGGATTTAAATGTGCATGTGGAGGAATTCTCAGGATCTCTCAGGATCAACATAAGGATTTCTTCTGTATTCTGGATTCTGCACTGTACTCTTTGTATTTTGTACATACATATGCTGTATGTATTATCTTTACTATCTACAATTTACACAAACAGCTTCATTTCATTTGATTTCGCCTTCTCTCTACACTCTACACGGATTTATTTCATACAAAACTCTTTCTCTCATCTCTTTTAATAATACATGTAGAATGTAGAATGTAGGTACATTGTACATTGTACAACGTAAATTTTGTACCCGGAACTGCCATCTGCTAAATGTCTCTACTCAAAGATACACAGAAAGATACATGAAATGAAATACAAAATATGACAATCACATTGGCATGGATCAGATGAGAAAATAAGAATGAATATCAATCTCTACGGAATTCAGATTCCAGATTCTAGATTCTAGTAAAAAATCATATATTCACCGAGTGTGCCTTTTCGTACCTTGTGCCTCAGCTTTTTACTTTTTTCATGCTCGAATTATTTTGATACGTGCCAGAGTAAAATAATAAATAAATAGGGATATTCTCAAGATTGTTCCTCAAGCTTCTTAGATACCAAAAAGTAACTGTTGTAAGTTGGAAACTTGGAGACTTGGAAACACAAATTTAGATAAGATGCAAGACGTCAAAAACCAGAGTAGTAATAATAACAGTATAATAAATATCACATATCATTTCATTTGGAGGATGGAGCATGAGATTTTGGGGTAATTTCTCTTGGAAAATGTAACATTTGTATAAAATATTTATAAAAGATGGAATACACATACACTTGTATTTTTTCTGACTTGTGCAAATTTTCAATGAAAAAGATTCCAGATTCTATAGTCTACAGTTTGGAGTCTGGAGTCTGGATAAATTGCAACGTTTTCCCTACAACTTGTTCTGTATTTTTTGTATGCTTAAATTACTGAAGGAAAACATGACATGTTTACACCAAGTGTTTTGCCTCCAGGAAATATCATTCACATTTCACTTGTGTCATAAATGTGTGTCTGCTGTCTGATGTCTGGTGTACAATGTACAAGGTCTACTGTCTACAATAAGCAACAGTGGATTTGAGTTTTGGGATTTGGAAATGGAGTAAAATAAAATAAAAGTAAACCAAAATCTGAATCTGAATATAAATGCTTTCAAATATGCAATATCACGATGTACAGTAGATATAATGTAATGGATTAGATATTACATAAAATGACAGCATAACATGATATGAAATACAAATACAATAAAAAAAGCAGGAAATGATGCAAAAAGGAAAAAGAAAAACGATTATGGCAAAAAACAAATGGCAATCGTAGGCAATAAGACAAGAGAAGACGAGACGAGATGAAATAAACGTAAAAGTAAAGAAAGAAAAATCGTACATCTCCAAGTATTCTATTTCTATGTAATAATATTTTCAGTCTCCTCGGTTTTCCAAACTCCAAATTTCCCATACTCTATACTCCATACTCGAAAAGAAGCCAAGCCAAGGAGCAAACAAACAGAGACTGAGGCCTCCGAGTTTCTAGTGGAGTATCTAATGAAAAAACCAGGAAGAAGAAAAAAGACGAGAGGATAATGTGAATGTGGATTGAAATAAGCAAAATGGAATTATCTCATGCATGAAAGTAATCAAGTTTGGCTGGGCAGCTATTGGAACTGATACTGATATTGATATGGCTCTTATTCCTCTCGCTGTTATTTTTCCTCCTTTTTTTGCCCCTGTTTCAGAGGCCACGGACATGAACATGGAAACGGTACTTATTTCAATTTCATTGTCTGTTCACCTCTTGTCTCTTGTCTGATCAGTGCTCAACCACAAACCATCCGTAAAAATACTGGAAAAACTGGGGAAAAGGTACAAAATACATAGAAATGGGAAAAAGGAACGGAGAAAGTACATGATACACATTTAGTGTATTTTTGCTACGAGTTTTTCTATGTTGTAGACTATCACTTATCATTGGGAGACATGGAGCATGGAGAACATTTGTTTATTTCCTTTTTCAATTTGCACTATCTTGTTGATGAATTTTTGGGTGTGTTTCACCTCTTTTACTTCCGCTCCATTCTGACATTCTGGCATTATTATCCTGGTTCTGGTTCTGGCTCTGTATTTTTGGAGAAAGTACAATTTACACTGTACATTGTACATACTACATACTGTGTATAAAGCAAAGATTATAGAGCATAGAGCATAACGTATAGAGTGTACCTATCAATTTCCACCAAACTTTTAAAGTTTACATGAAGATGAGTGACATGAAAGTTTTGCCATTTTCCTCTTTGCCGTTTGCCGTTTTCTGTTTTCCTTTGATGGATTCACATGTGAAAATGGGAGCGGAGGTATTACACACATTATCATGATTATCTGTACAGTGTATAGTGTACAGTGTGCGGCATATGGTATATGGTGTATGGTTGATTAGGCTGATGCTGATGCTGATGCTGATGCTGATGCTCCTTGTTCACATGTACATTTTGTTCTTCTCTATATAACTTGCTCTGTTTCTGTAATCCGACTTGAGTTATTAGTCGCATTTTCTCCCTGCTCTGCCCTCAAATTCACCTATTTTTCCTTGTCCTTGTCCTCGTCCATGTTCATGTCTTTTTGCCATGGTCCAATATTCCAACGTGCAACTTGCAACTAAGCTGAGCATTGAGCATTGAGCATTGAACACACATGTATTTCCTCAATTTACGTGTACAGTGTACAGTGTAGAAATTACGGTGTACACAGGAGCACATTCACATGGATCATAGTGAAAGCTCCTACTCAATGCTGATACTCACGGCCATGTGAGTTTATGTTCTCTGTTTGTGTCTAAATAATGAGCTTTGGTCTCTCGATGGAATAATGAAATATCTCTATTAAAGGCTCTTTCAGTTCTACTTGTACAAGTCCAAGCCAACCTCTAGCTTGCAACTGCTACTGCTATCACTCCAACTCTCAATTTCTCCATGACTGCAATAGTAACTGGACAAATAGAAAATCCGCTCAGACGAATTTCATTTATTCTCTTTCTCTGTCCTTTTAGTTGTGGGAGGAAGTGTCTGTGCCAGTGCATGTGCTATTTCCAAGTGTTGATGTTGATGTTGATGTTACTAACACTGGCAAATGTGCAAATGTATACAAAATACAGTGTAGAGTGTAGAATGTAGAATGTGCATGTGTCTATTTGGTGCAGTATGGAATGAAGATTGTGGCATTTCCTCACTTCTCATTCCTCATTCCTCCTTCATTTGGCACATTTTGTCCAAATTAAATTTGTTAATTTACCTTTGTCTATGAAATTGAGTTGAGTTGATTATACATTATACATCCTTTTCCTTGTATTCCTATTCATATTTATATTCATATTCAACATGATATATTATGAGTTATGAGAATTTATTATATTCTGGAGAAGAGTGGTAGACTAATCTCCCGTCTTCAGTCATCCTGTTGTTCTTGTTCTTGTTCTGGTTCTGGTTCATACAGAATACAAAGAGATATTATTATTGTTGTTTTGCAGGGCTTCACTACTTCTACCTACCAAAAAAAAAAACAACTCGTTGTAATGCAAATCCAAATACAAAGGCAATGGCAGAGGCATAGGCAGTGCTTGATATACATGTCATGTCATGTCCATATTCCACAGTATCAATTAGCTGGTTCCTGGTTCATGGTCACTACTCATCACTGTTATTATCTCTATTCTGTATTCTGATTTAACAACGTTTTCTTTTCAATTTACCAATGTATAACAAAACATGGTATTGAGGTTTTGCTGTACTGTGCTGTGGGGTTTCTTCGCCCTCTGCTCTATTCTCTCTTCTCTCTCTACTCGCAATGCTCAGTGCATGTGGGAAAACGTGATGAGTGGAAAGTGAATTCATTACATACACATTTGCACTTTCCTCCTCAATATCACCTTCAAACTATCAGC
The DNA here is from genome assembly GCA_034698265.1 of Sminthurinus aureus. Lineage (NCBI taxonomy): Eukaryota > Metazoa > Arthropoda > Collembola > Symphypleona > Katiannidae > Sminthurinus > Sminthurinus aureus. The sequence continues at coordinate 10,192 of JAQGBH010001490.1, read as the reverse complement.
TTAAACATTAGTATAAGAATTACCTCTGCCTTTTGCTCAAAACTCTCAAAGCTCAAAGGCTCAGACGTTTAATGTATCATCGATTAATCCCCAATTTCCATGTCCATGTTGATTCCGACTCCACGTTCCGGTCTACATAATCCTAATGAAATTAAAACCTTCCCATTAAATTAAATGGAGGTGGAAAGGAGGAGGATGATGATGATGATGGATCAAATGTCAGTGTCAAATGAATTTTGTATAAGGAAGTTGCCATTATCTAATTACACTGTACACTGTGTACTCCCTAAATGTAAAATAATTACAGATTACCATCACACATGCATATTCCATATCCAACTTTCGAGATTCAAGATTCAAGATTCAACGTACAACGTACAATTTAGAAGCTGAGGGAGTTTTTGAGTAATAAACACTGATGTAATTACAAAGGTATTACCTCTCATTAATAAATAAATAAATAAATCATCCTTTTCACACCTTTTCACCAGTCAGCAGTCAGCAGCCAACTTCAACTTGAACATTTCATGTAGCACCTTCTTTCATTTGCTTGAATTTGGATTGGATTGCTTTGGGTTGGTCTACAGATAATGTTGGATGCTGGTAGAACTCCACTCGTCCTGTGTCTTGTGTCTTGTGTAACGGTAATCAATGCTCGTTTACTTGGTTCTTGGTTCTCTTGGTTCACTTTGGTTCTGTGCTGATTGTGAGTGACGGTGAGATAATGGAAATTATGGAATCGAGTAGATCGTTATGGACGTTCTTGTCATACTAAAAATGGGAAGGAACAAGTAGAGAGCGAATGCAGAGGAGTATGAAAGTGTGGCTAGAAACTAGAAACCAGAAACCAGAAAATTGAGAGTCATTTAGTGCATGCAAATTCTGAATGTTGATCCTGGAGCCTACAGCACAATTTCATTTTACTCTCAAACCTCAAAGCTCAAAGCTCAAAACTCAAAACTCAAAACTCACACGTTTCCACAGTGTAAAGGTGTAGCTGCTTCTTGTTCCTTTTTTCTTTGCTGCTGTTCCGGCTGCCTCTAACTTGTAACTTGATACTTGATACTTAATGGTCCTTTTAAATAGTGTTACAACTTCTCCTTATCCATTTTGCCACACAGCCTAAAGAGAAGAAAAGAAGAAGAGAGCAGCGAAAGGGAAATCAAAAGTAAAAGCAAGAGAAAAAGGAGTGATTTGAAATTGGAGAAGATATTCCACTGTTTAATATTCCACGCTGTAACTATTCATTTATTCATCTTTACACTAAACATTAAACATTCATATTATATACATTCACGTTATTGAAGATGTATCAATGTATCATACGATATTTTTCACATGTTAAATATCAAGGGGTGAGGTTCTGCCTTTGCCTTTGGTTTTGCATACCTTTGGCCAAATGGGCAAGGGCCACTGAAAATTGGCAGTTATGGTTTGCACAATGCACAACTGTATTTATGTATGTAAATGTGTATGAATGATGTTATCTGGAGGGATACGGGAGAGTTTGCACATAAAGGGTAAACGTGCTCTTCTCATCTTCTCGTCATTAGTCATTATGAGGATTGAATATCAAGTAATTACAATTACGTTTATTATTATTACCTTTGTATCTAACCCTGCCGTGGAATACGGAGCATCGCCATTCTTCAGTTGTTCAATTCTTCATCCTCCATCCTCCATTCAGCATTCAGCATTCAACATTCAAAATTAAGCATTGTACATTTCATGCCATTTTACTCATAAATTATATCATGTACATCTATCCAGATGAACATTGTACATTTAGAGACTTTGGCGACTATCCGCTACGGATGGAAAGCCGTGTTAAAAAACTCAAGAAAAAAGAGACCTTCCCCATGCCAAAGTCAGAGACAGACAGACCCAGAGCCAAAGGTTGTGTATTGTGTATTGTGATTGTTTTGTATAGTGTACAGGAATATAGTGAACACAGTTGTGAATGTGAGGAGTCGTAAATCCTGAATCCTAAATGCAGAATGATTTAGATGCTCTTTGCCTCTTTATTCTATTTTCTATATTGCTGTTTCTTTTCTTTTTCTGGTTCTGGTTCTGCGGTGGTCGGTCGAATCGACGAGTCGAGTCGAGGTTGAGGAAAGGTGCGAGTGTTTGTAATAATGTTTTTTATATCATTTTTTTCTCACTTTTTTCTGATTTGCATTCGTCGTCTTTACCGTTGTCGTTTTGGTTGTCGTTGTCTTTTTAGTTGTGTGCCGTTCAGTTGTCGCACTTTTTGGGAGGTGCAGATTCCTGCAGACTGCAAAATTGATACTTGATACTTGTTATTTGATAGTCTGCTGTTGGCAGTTGGCATTTTTGTATAAAATTTTCAGCGATTGGATTGAATATTGAATACAAATAAAGTGAGCATCTTGGATTTGTGATTCAGTTTGAATTTTATATCTGTTGTGAGTTGTGAATAAAGAAAGAAGGACACAATAGTCAATGGAATATCTACAATGTGAAAAAGCAGAGGATGATAATAGTAACAATGGATGGTGAAGCTGGAGCTCGACCCGTCTCATTCACACACAAGGTGACTCCTATATCATTTAAGAAATTCACAAATGTTCCGGTGGTGTCAATTCCACTACAGCCTACAGTTCTACTGACTACTGATATAATTCCATTCCATATTCCATATGTACTCTTTGTACCAACTGACAATTGACAATGCAGAAAAAAGGAGAAAGGACGAGAGTCAAATCAGCTTCTCCCAAGTCCCAAGGCGTTATGTGAAATATCCGTAGTAATAATAATAATAAAAATAATAATAATAATGAAAGAAAAAGAAGCAACTGAAATAATAAAAGACACTTTTTGAACGCTCAGCCTTTTTTTCACACTGAATTTACTACAGACTACAGACACACAAACACATAGACATTTGCTTTATTTGTGTGTGAAAAAATATGTGCTGTTCCTCTTACTCTCTCACTCTAGTTTGTGAGGTTTTGCTCCCTTTAAATAAAAAATTGAGTTAAAGGGGGAAGTATCTATTATCTGTTTTGTCGTCTGGACTCGGGAGTTTAGAGTTTAGAGTTTTGACTTGATTTGATTTGCTTTGCTTTGCTGTGGATTTGGTGACTATCTTTAAACTTTTCATGGTTGATTTTCCCTTAAATACGTCTTGTGTCTTTTCCCTTTGAAAATAAAAAATGGGACCGTGGAGCAATGATGCGGTTATTTTACTCATGTCCACATTCACAGACACAATAACAGGAATAAATAAATAAATACATATTTTTTTTCAATGTCTCTTGGAATAATATGGAACAGAGAATATGGAATCATGTCTCCATGAAATCTGGAGGAATTCCTTCACCATCCTTCACTCGTGTCTATTTCAATCACACATGTACATACTACATACTGCCTATGTTTTTGTGTACGGTTCTTATCTATCATATTTGTTTGTATCGAGTATCGACAATCTGCTGTCTCCATGTCTCGATGTCTCCGTGTTCCTTACTCGTAGATACGATACACATGTACAATGTACAGTGTACAGATAAAACTAGACTATTGAAAATCAGATCAATTTCTGTAGGAGAGAAGAAGAGACAAAAATACACATCTAGAATCTAGAATCTAGAACCTAGAATCTACAAACAGAAACAGAAACACGTAGAGGGAGAAGAGAGAGCAGACCATGTTTTTTATCCATAGAATTGCAGTGTGATGGGTGATGGGGAAAATGGTGAAAAAAGAAGAAACGTTCCATTTTACATTTTCTGAAGAGAAACGTAAAGTTCAGTTCAGTGCAGCACGGTTAAATGGACATTTAAAGTCTGAACAAGTACACAAGTTCTCTTATTCTTTTCTGTTTCTTTTCCCGAGTGTTGAATGTTGAATGTTGAGTATATAGCAACAGCTTCTGTATGTGTATTTGTATTTGCACTAGATTGTGTTTGTAGTTTGTAGGGCTCTTGAAAGTATCCATCTTTAAAGGTCTGTGTAGAGTGGAGAATGTAGAGTCTGAGTTGTGAGTGAGAGAAAACGGAGGTCTGGAAAATGAGGTTGAAATGTACCCTTCGTTCCCCATCTTTTCTTTTGTACCTGGTCTGGCCAATTCCATTCCACATTTCACATGTCTCTCACACATTGGGAGAATTGAACCAGATTTTTCCTTGGGAATTCATCCGAGATCCTTTGAACATTTGAACATTGATGCTCTTTGTATTGCCTTGGCTTGGTTTGGTTTGGATTGGTTTGGATTGTATTGTACATTGTACCTGTAACTGAGCGAACATTGATAGTTGTTCTCTCTGTCTTGAATTGGATCGGATTGGATCGGACTTTTAAAGGTACATACACTGTGATGTGTCCCATCTTGAAAACCACCATGAACCATTACGCATTATACACATTACATAACAGTTGATAACACTAGATACTAGACACTAGATACTGCATAATATGAAAGCGAAATGGAAAAGGAAAACTGTAGCAATGAGCAATGCAGAAGGAAAAGGTAGAGAAGAGGACGTTGGTTTGGCTGGTTATGTTAGCGCGATCAAGATGGTACGGTTCTATTATTATTATTAGTATATTGTGAGAGGTGGGGAGGTCATTGAATGAAATGAATAGGCCGAGGTAAAAATAAGATCCTTTTCTCTCGCTCTCTCTCTCTCTCTCTGTCTCTTTCCATTTGAATTTGAATTTGGATTTGGTTTTAGATTTAGATTTGGATTGGAAATTGGTATTGGTATTGGAACTGGAACTGGGATCACCATCACCACATTGACATCGTACATCGTACTACCAATTTGATCGTGTGTAGAGTGTAGAGTGTAGAGCGTAGGGTGTAGTACCTTTTGAATTCTTTGTTGTAGTTGTATAATATTGTACAGCGTACATGTATGCAAACTTGAGCTCAGCTCTGATCAGTTCAGCTCAGCTCCTGTCAGGTCGATCTGGATCGGGATCTCAATTCTGAATCTAGAATCTAGAATCTATAGAAAAGGACAAGAAGAAGGAGAAGGAGAAAAGAGCCAAACCAAGCCAAGCCGATTCTATGGATGAAAAAAATGTGTGGAGCTTAGAGAGAAGAGAATGGGCCAAACGATCTAGATTTCATCTTATTCTCCACATTTTCCACCTCTATTGATACATTTATCTGTATGTACACTATACACTGTGCACTGTGCTCATTGCTCATGGGATGTGCAGGTATTTTCTACTGTGAAACTGTGAACTGTGAAAATACGAATACGATTTCTCTCTCTCTCTCTCTCTTTGGATAAAAGTGCTAAGCTGAAAATGGAAAATGTATGCTTTTGTATCCCAAATTCAGAATCCAAAAATCCAGAAATATCTGGATAAGAATATGCTGGATGGTGGATATAATTTATATATATTCGTATAGATGGATTTTCTATTCTTTTCTCGCTCTTTTTTTCTAAATTCTGAATCCTAAATTCTAAACGGGCCAAAAAACGGAAGGAAGAAGGAAGCAAGTTTTGTCCGGCTATTTCTCTCTCCCTTTCTTTCTTCTGTCTGGATGATGGTAAATGGGAAATGGTGGCGATGGCAATGGGCAGCATGTAATGTAATGTGTAATGTCCAATGTGTAACGGTGTTGTAGTAAGAGATTTACATTACTTTGAAAAATCTACAAAGCTGGAATGCTCAATTCTCAATTCTCAATGCTCATTCAAGTGAGTTTGACACGTGAAAAATTTCGGAGAGAAAAAAAACGGCAAGAACAAGGAAGAAAATAATACTGAGGAAAAAAGGAGAGTTGACTGATATAGTTTGGTTCAAGATTGAAGCATATGAACATTATGCACCATCATCCCACCGCCTCTATTGATGCTCAATGCTCAATGCTCACTTAATTTTTATCGTCAACGTCTCCCCTTCTCCGCAAGTTCTTTTGCTGTTTGCACATTTTTATCATCCATCCATCCATTTATGGGTGAAGGGATTTCCATTTCTAGATTTCTTCCTGCTCCATGTTTCCATGTTTCCATCTTTCCATGAGCTAGATGTGAATTTCTCTGCCAAAAAGATTTAGCCATACTCCACACTCCACGCTCCAAATTCCAAATTCCAAACTTAGCGTTTTATCTACGTACGATTACGGCTGCGATTAAACTGTATTTCAAAGCCTCCTTCTTCAAGGCTCAAGGCTCAAGGCTCAAGACTTTGGACTCAAGATTCAAGATTCAAGACAGAAAACGGAATCTGGATTCGCGTGTGCTTGTCTCAAAGTCGATTATATCATTCGATCGTTAGTTCTCTTGGTTTATTTCCAGGACGCAGATGGACACGACAGCCAACAGCCAACAACCATCAACACCAAGAACGAGCCAGCAAAAGCAGCCAATAGAACAAAAGAATACAGCTGCAAATACAAACTCGGGCGAAAATTGCAGGAAAAACAGCACAACACAAGTTTTTTTCATCCAAAGTAAAAACAAAACACTTTTTCATCCACGTTCTACATGCATGCTACACCCATTACATCTTACATCTTACATCATGTTCCTTGTTCTTGTTGTTGTTTTATTATAGAAATTCATGTACAATGCACAATGCACAATGTACAATGGCATTATAATTTATAATGCCGAGAATCGGGAGTGTAATGTGAAAAGGTTTTCACTGTCAAAATTTCCTCGCTCTTTCAACAACACAACTTAATTTCCAACTCGCTCTCTCTCTCTCTCCTTCTCTCAGTTGCTCATTCACTCTCTCCGCGCCAATTCAATTCCTTTCCATTATATTGCAAGTGGAGAGCTGAGAATGAAGAGTGAAGAGTGGAAAGTGGTGGAGGAGAAAGAGAAAGAGTTGCAAAGTGCCGAGTGCTTGTCTTTGAATCTTGTTCATTTTCATTTCCATTGTATTTTGTATGTGCTCAATGCTCAATGCTCATTCTACTCTGCTGTACAAACTTCACTCTTCTGGTTAACCACAAACCCAAGTCTCAATTCTCAATTCTCAAGACTCAAGGCTCAAGGCTCTAGACTCTAGACTCTGGAGTGTTGGGGAACCAATAAAATTGTTGATGTGAAGAATTGAGGATTGAGATTGTAGATGCGTAATGCGTACAACATATCATGTAAATGAGTAGTGGAAACCATGGCAAACAGCAAGTATCAAATGGGATTTCATTACATGAAACAAAGACATTTCAATTTTCAATACAATCCACACTTCTTTCTCCAGTCTCCATGCTCCATTCTCCATGCTGCATGTCAAAATAAACCACAGATGGATGTGTGTGGACAAGGATGTTAAACCACAGATTGTTTTTTTTTCTGGACTTTGGACTTGAGCATCAACGGCTTTTTTGTTAATCAAATTTGACGCTGTATTCTCAATTCTCCAGTCTTAGATGACCAAACGCAGAAAAAGCATGTTAGTCTCAATCATCATAATATTTGATAAGATCCGTGACCTTCGACCCTTGACCTTTTGTGAATAGGACTGTCAAAGAGGAGTCTGGCTGTAGACTGGAGACTGAAGACTGGAGAAGATCCATCACATGGCCATTTGATATTTGAATTTATGATATTTCCTCATTTCTCATTCTTCATATAATATATAATCAATAATCAGCTGTCTCTGTCTCTGTCTGTGTTTTTATCTTTGTCTCTGGAGGAATGTGACAATGAAGATGCTCCAATGTTCCAGTCAATCACACATCACACATCTATTTATACATGTCAATTCTGCTTTGGCCTGTCAAAAAAGTGGGTAATGTAACGAATGAATCGTGAAAAATTGTATTTGAATCGAATCGAATTGAATTTGATTGGATTGGAGTGAACTCAATTCTCAATTCCTTTCAACTTTCAATCACCTTGATTCTTTCGATTCTCTTGATTTTGTAGGTATTTTAAACCACTTTACACGTTACACATACAGACCTACATCTCTTGGGTCACGGGTCATGGATTCATCTGTTTTGACAGATATTTCCCCTGTAGACTCTAAACTCTAGACTGGAAAATAACTCTAGTGATTATCATAACTTGAATATATAAGATTATCCTAGTTTTGCTACAGATTTTAGGAAAACCCACAGATTTTTTTACCACACAGACAGCCAGAGATAAAGACTGGAGACAGACACGTAGTTTTGCTCCAATTCTAGATTCTAGTCTCTAGTCTGTTGACTTTAAACTGTATGGAATAATAATAAATTTAGATTACATTCAGATACCTTCATATGTGTACAATATATGTGTAAATCTGGGTATGCTGACATAATGTGAATCCCTAGATTCTAGGTACTAGATAATTATGCACTGTATATATGTGTGTGTATATATATGTGTAAATGGAAGTAAAAGTGGAGGAGGTTATATTATTATTATTATTATACTGTACTCTGTCATTATTAAAGACGTGTTGTGCAGCGATCCGTTTTAAAAAACGATTATCCATCTGCTTCTCCAGATATACATATACATGCATACATACATGCAACATGAATACACACATCTACACACATATGGGTTGTAAATAAATGTACTAGAATCTAGAATAGAAGTAGCCCAGTACCCAGTATCCAGTACATAATACATAATACAGTATAGAAATGTACAATGAAACTTACAACTTACATCATATTCTAACAGCTGAATTATCTCATCCTGTTTTTTCTGCTCCCTCTTCTTCTTCTTCTTCATCTTTTTCTTCATCTTCCTCCAGTCGGTCGTCCAAGGGTACATTGGATTTGGATTTTCTCTCCCCTTCCCTTCACCGTACAGTCTAAAGTGTACATTGTACACTGTAATTTCTGTGTGCTCCGTTCTCCATTCCCTGTGTTCAATGTGGAGTACAACTGAGGTTTCTTTCTTTCTCTCTCTCTCTCTCTCTCTCTGAAATATACAAAATACACGCACATCTTCATAAATAATATTATGTATCCATAATACTCACAAACTTAGCCTAAATTCCTCTTCTTCTACTTCTGTGTCTGTTTCTGTGTAGAGTGTAGACCTTGAGTTGGAAGAAGATGAGCGAGTTGATGAGGCTCTCTCTGTTTCTTTTTCTGTCCATGTCTCTGTCTCTGCCTGTTCCTCTAATTCCACTACTAAGAGTTTTTAAGCTGTAATAAATAATAATAATAATAGTATGATATAACAGTAGAATAACATAACATCATATTATGTAACATGTAGGATGTAGGTTGTAGGTACACATGAAGCGTGAACTCTCTCTCTCTCTCTTTACCATACAGTCTTAACTCTTAACACTAAATTCTACAGGCTAATCTAAAAAAGCTATCTCTTCTCCATGTAAAGTTGAAGTTTTAAGTAGTGTCTAGTGTCTACAATTTAAAGTCTACAGTCTACCATCTACCATCTACACTCAACAGTCGACAGTAGATTTGATAACATTAGAAAAAAGCTGTAGCGTAACACAGGACAAGAAACAACAAGTACATTGTACATTGTTCATAGTTTGAGACTTGAGACATCAATCAAGAGATCAAAAACTCATGGAAGCATATCCAAGAAACCAAATCCAAATCTGAGGCTGAGGCTCAAGCCGAATCAAAATCCACACACTAAATTATGCTTATTTTTACATTTGTATTTTCCATTTTGTAGGTATAAATAAATGAATACACAAAGAAACAAGAGTTGAGTGAAAAAGCTTAGATTCTACATTCTACATTTTATATTCTAGATTCCCTCTGCATTTCTTGTATAGAGGATACTATAATAATATCGTAGATAGTAGATAGTTCCTTAAATATACACTTGTTTTCTCATTCCCCATTTAACTTTTGAGGGTCTACAGTCTACAGTCTACACCTGTTTCACTCCTGTAATGATAGAGGTAACTATTGACTATTATCTGATGAAAACACTGCACTTTATTTTCCACAACGTTATACTCATATTCATCTAAATACTGAAAACAGAAAATAGAAAATAGAAACTCGGTTTGCTCCAGTCCATCTTGGTTTTTTCATGTTGATAATTTTGATTGCTTTCTTCATCGTCGTCATGTGAAAGACTTGCAACTAAAAATGTTCATCACAAGTTGAAAACTTGGCTTCAAATTTTGGAGAAGCCCTATTTAATAGTACGTTACCAGACTGTTGGCTTGGCCATTGTAACTTGTACTCTGACTTTTATTGTAACTTTCGTCATGGTGAATTTCACCAGGAAAAGCACCATAAAACTTACAAAATACCGCACCCGAGAAA
>JAQGBH010001489.1:0-32111 GCA_034698265.1 Sminthurinus aureus | reverse complement strand
CTTAAGTTTTCTATACACGAATATCAGTAAAGCTCAAAATTTTAATTAATGGGTTACGGTTGTCTAATTTCTCTAATTTAACATCAAATGGATGTAACACAGGAAAAATTGGATAAGTATTTTTCAAGAGTAAAAACAACAAACTCGCCTGGTGACAAAATGCCGAAGTTCTGAATTGTACGGACCTTCGCTGAGTAAAATTCCTGGACCATTTTTATGAAAAGTAATAACAACCAAGTTCAAAATTGTAATCAGAACGCTCTCCCTTTTCCTGCTTGACACAAGTATTTCCTAATCAATAATTAACATTCCACAATCAAATTTTTCAATCACCTTTGTTTCCCTCCGTTTCTTGAATAAATTGAACTAGAGGACGACCCGAAAACTCGGTCATGCTGAAGGCTTCTTTTATCAACTTTGAATCAAACAGGACGACGGCTCTACATTTTGACATTTTACATTTTGAATTTGAATCAGTTCAAAATCCAAACAAAATTCAACCTCAAGATCCTATTGTAGTAAATGCCTTTTTGAAATTTGACCTTTGACCTTTTTGAACCTGGAACTTACGGAAAACTTCCGAATCGAAGGTGAATTATTGGCCCGAATTTGTCCCTCCATTTCAGAAGCGTGAGATGAATATTTAGGCCGAGAAATGCCAAATGACCCAACAGCGGCAGTCCCCACGGACCTTAAATTCAAATTCATATTTCAGTGCCAATTTTTCTTTTTTATTGTAAAATGTGAAAAGTGAAAATGGTCCAAAATGGAAAATGGAAAGATAAAAAAATGAACCTGGTGGCAGATTTTGGTTTGAATTCAGATTTTCATTCGGATTCTGAAATTTTTTCACTACAAGAAAAATTCCCAGGAGAAGAATCAAAGTCAGCAGCTCAAAAATCAGTGGCTTTGGTTCGACTATTGAATATTGACTATGTACTCTTGGTGTAAAAACCACCGCCAATTTCAAGTGACTTGACGTTTGAATCAAGCTTAAGCAAGTTGAATATTGAATACCTTTGGAATTTGGTCATGTGACTACTTTTAATAATTCTCTCAACCTTCAACGTCCTCAACACTCCACACTCAACACAAATGACAAGTTTATGTCCTTTTGTACTATTTTTTGTTTGTTTTTAACCACTCACTCCAGACTGAAAACATTTGTGTTTTATGCGGCTTTAGCAATTCTAAAAAAATAACATGTAAAAATACAAATGCAAGAGATGTGTACAATAAAATTAGGCACTGGACACTCCACAATATTTTTCTGGGAGTCTAAAATCTAGAATCTAGAATCTAGATTTTTCCATGTTTTGACGGACATTTTTATTTTTAAATTAATTAATAATACTCAACTGGGACTTGCTTTCCATTCAAAATCCAGACGCAACACTCAAAACTCGACAATCGACAATTGACATTCGATACTTGAATCCAAATTTTAATTATTTATTACAAAAAAAAATAAAAAGTACCAATCACCTATAGAAAAATACAAATATTCACAAATTAGAAACATATATTCATTTTACTTGTATACTTTGGCAAACAATATTTGAATGTTTAATGGCACTTGAAAAAAAAGGATGCTGAGAAGAAAAATAGAATTGACAAGGTTAATAGTCCTCGTTTCCATTTGCTTATTTGAATGTTAATTTTAGTTAATCAAAACACCAATTTTGATGGCGATGATCAATGACAGCGGCAAACAATCAAAGATCAAAAACCAGCAACTAACATCAAAAACTAAAAAAAAGGATTTCAAAAATTTGTAGCGCGCAAATACAAAATAATAAATATCAAGGGAAACATAAAACATGGGATTTTTTCGAGTTTGGAGTTTGGATTTTTGGGTCAATTCGGAAAGCAAAACCGGTATACCAAAATCCACCAGATTCAGGTGATATTTTATCGAATACCGCCGCAATAACCAAGTTTTCGGCATCAGCAGACTCCCAACTATTTTCATTTCATTGCAATGTGTTTGAGATGCGAATACATTTTTTAGAAGAGTTTTCCTTTCCAACCAGCAAAGCCAGGAGTTTAAAAAGGAAATCCACATGTAAATTTTTAACGTTGCTTAAAGTATTTTTTTGTCACGGCACGGGAAAATCCTTTAGGACTGCTCAATTTCAGCCTAAAATTCATCTTTGAAGTATATTCGTGAAAAGACGGGAAAAATCAGCCTAAAGCTGTATTTAGAGTCTTCGGAATCTGATTCTGAATTGGATTTCAGACTGGATTTCGGAATTGGTTAAAGATAGGAACGAGTGATTTTAAACTCCAGAAAAAATGTATACAAATACGTACGCTCTATTTTAACTTGTAGAATTTTAAATGGAAAATATTCAATTTTCAATTTAATATTTTTTAACTCGTGATTTTCATCATAAAAAGAATGTCATGAAAATATAGAATGGGAGCTTAACAAGTGTGTTGAATCATTTTATTCTAAAACCATGTAAATGATCAGAATTATTTTTTTGTAGTGTCATCAGATAAACTATTTAAAGAAGAAACTGTTCAAAAACGGGAATTTGCGTTCTTTGTTTTCATGCAGAGAACTTTGAACTGAACACTGGAGCAAGGTTAGACTCATCAAAAAAGCCCAGAGTCTCGAGCCTAGCCCCAGCAAAGCTTTGTAAACACAAACCTTTGCCTTAAAGAGACATAATATACAATCGAAAATTATGACGCTTGTCAACAGCTTTTTACTTTTTCGATTAAAATTCGAGTTCCACTTTTTCAAACTGGCGACTGGGAAATTCAGGGTAATTTTGTTCGGAATTCGGAATGTCCTTCAAAATGGGCTGTAAAATAACATCAAAAGCATCAACAACTTTTTGGGATACACTGGACTTTGGAACACACGATCTTCCAACGCATTTGATAAAGGAATCTGTCCATTGTTCAAACTACTTAAAAAACACACAATGTTCCCGTGCCTTTGCAGGCACAAAAAATGCATTGTCACCGGATTTTGCAGCTTCACCAAAATTCACTGACCAAATTTCAACTGAAAGGAACTTGGAAATATGGCTATGTCTCAAAGATCCCTTTGGTGAGAGCTTTTTCTAATCGGTATTTTGGCTTTTCCCGATTTGTTTGAGAAACATGTCATGTTTTGTTTTTAGTTGTGTTTCCAATGGTTTAAAACGGGAATTTTTGTGCTTAGCTTTGATTGCACAACTCTTATTTTAAGCAAATGATCGGCAAGAACAAATAATTTTGTTGTAAAAGAATTTTTGATTCTCAGTATTTGAAACGGGTCCACTGATTTTTGGATCAAAGTTAACTGCAACTCCGGTATCAAGAAACGAAGAACCATCATCCTAAACCAACTACATTTCAGAAGAAAAGAACCATCCAAAGTTCCAAGTATTATCTCATCAAATTAACCTGGTAGGTACACCTTAACCAATTTCGTTAAAAAAACTGGACCCTTAAAATTCTCATATCCTATGAACTAAAGACTCCGGCCTCCAGCCTCAGAAAAAGAGACTGGTAATTTTTCTAGTGCAGTTTTCAGTAACAAATTTCCGGTTGATTTTTGACTTGTCTTTGTATTATCCGGAAACACTGGCGGAATTTCAAAAGGGTTGTAAAATCTAACAAATATTTGAAACATTCTTTTTTTTCTTCATGGATTTAGAAAGGTCTCATGAAGTCTTTTCGATATTCAGCGCCATCTGCAATCTGGCACATGGTGTCTTTGGGGAACTTACAAAATGTGTGTACTTTTGGCCCGCAATGAATCTAAATTAAAATATCGGTTACAGGTAACCCCTGACTGATACTACTCTAAGACTTCAAAACTCTTCAAAAATCCTTTTGGTACACTCTCCGCTAAAGAGCATCGTAAAAGGTTCTTTTTTGGAGCATCTCGGGAGCATCCCCTATATAAATGTATACAGAGAGATGCTCCAAAAAAGCTCCAAACCTGTAAAATGTTGAGAGTGTAGTTTCATCTTTATTCATCTCAATCGCTTCAATTAAACACTGGACTTTAAATGCAACGTAGATTGCCTGAGGTTCAATTTGGAATGCTTTGACCAGAATTTGATCAACTTGGACTTGTTTCCACTTTGGGTTCCGTTGGTCTCAATAAATCTAAGAAAAATTCAGCAAATCCTGCTAAATCTGTTAAGGCATCGGATCGCTGGATTTTTTTCAAACATTAATCTTTGATCAAATGTTTTGCTCGGCAATCAAGAAAATTTTTTATCCATGGAACTTTTGTGGAAACAAGTCTTTTTATTTTAACGTAGCTCAACTTCGGAAAATGGAAATTCATCATTAAATTTACGAGGTGTAAATTTAAACTGTCATCGTCTTCAAAGAGAATACTTTTTGCAGCTTCTTACACAGTGTTGAAGACGTTTTGTCAATCTTCTTGCTTTTCGGGCTGATTAAGTATATCATCAACATGTGTCTAGTCGTTGGAGTTTTAGGTTTATAACTTTGTCATGTGTAGGTAAACTTTTATTGTCTTTATTTGAAAACGGGACTTTGAACGTTCAACGGGCAAATTTGATCACAAAGATTTCATTTTTGAAAACATTATACTTTTGACCATGTAAAAGAAGCTGAAATCAGTGCAAAATGTTGGAAAGCACAATGTGTCAAAAGCGATTATTGTACAAAGAAATCAGTAAACCACGCCGAAACAATATTTCTTTTATGAACAACGACGACGGATTAGCCTTATCGTTCAGAAACGCTTTCTTGGTCATTTTCCCACAAACAGCTTTTCACTGTAGTCTACTATTTTAAGGACCACGTTTCTTCGAGCAGTAAATAGTATTGATGAAAGTTGGATACAAAAATCTGAAATACACGGGAATAATGTCATTCAATCATCAAGCTGAATGTGACAAAAGACAAAGGACTCTACCGAAATCAAATCAAGCCAAACGACGTTTTTGAAGGTCCAAAAACAAACCTAGCTTTTTTTTATTACCAACAAAATAATTGATCCAACAAGAAAAGTGGAGGTCGCAAAAAATATGCTTAAAACGTTGCTTTTGCTGGAACAAAGAAAACCGACAACGAATTTCGAACACTAAACGCTTGATTTCACTTTTATCGAATTGGTTTTGTTGAACAACCAACTACCGCGAATCAGTTTGCTCACGCAACGTGGAGCTTTTTGAAGCACCGACTTTCTCAAACTTTTTTTGGCTCCTATCCGATAGTCAGTGGAACAAAAATTGCTGAACAGATTTGAAGTTGTTCAAAATTTTGCACTCTTGATTTTATATGTTAAATGACCTACTTGTGCTTTTCTGAAGCAAAAGTGAACAAACTATTTCCCTGGGAAAACAATTCCTCCAAAAAAATATTTCATAGACAAAGGCAATGAAGTACCGAATCGACCAATTTTGGAATAAAACGTCCCGAGCGAATGGAAAAATAACTGGACAAGCACTTGTTGTTTTATTTCTGGAGGATTCGGGATTGCAAAATTATAAAACAAGCTAAAAATTGAAAACCTAGACAACAACCTTTACTCTGGCTTGTTTTGCTTTCACTGTAACAAACGGGAATTTTTACGTGTTTCAAACTTGGTACATGTCTAAACATAACTTACACTTCTTATCTACCCTTTTAATGTCATTTTGGATACACAAAATATCGCAAAAGTAGTTTGGTTTGAATCAAAAGAAAACTTTTGAAGTTGCGTCAAGAATTGTATGCAACCCCCAAACGTTTTTTTTAACACAGAAATTTTCTTATTGATAACTCTATTCGACAATCACAGGTTTCTTCAAAAAGATTAGACTATTCCAAACTCACTATATTCTGCACCTACAAGTAGAGTAATTTGAGATCTGGAAGGAACATCTTGAACAAATTCGCTAAGAGTCTTGGATCTGATTGCATGGAAATCTTCAAAATTCTAGACTTTGAATGATTCTGACTGACATTCTCCAAGTTTTGTAGCAACTCCAAACTCTAAAGCAATTTCATTTACTTGAAACTTGGTGGATTACGGATTTTGGAAATTTTTAGTTTTTCATTGGGTTTTTTAAATTTTGGATGTCGGATTTTTTTAATGCGTGAACATGGAGCATGTCACGTATCACTCACTGTATGGCTGATAGCTGATGACTGATGGCCATCAGCTGATCAATTACTAAGTCGGTAATTAGTAATTAGCACTATTGCAAATCACCAAGTTCTTTTTCAAAAACAACATTTGGATTTCCGCGCTTTTAGTAATAAATGGTTTTGTTTTGATTTTAGTTGTTGGTTTTTGATTTTTGATGTTTACCATTCCTCATTCACTAATGACAACAAAATTTGTGGTAATTCTTTGCCCACAAATTTTGATACACCCTGTACAAAATTGACAAAATTATTTAAAACGGGGATGTCAAGTCAACACCAATCTGTGTTAAAAATCAAAATAAAAATTAGGTATAAAAGTTTACCACTGTCTTCATCGACATTTCAACGCATTGTAAATTGTAAATTGTGCAAATGCACAGTGTTTCAGTGAAATTTGAGCGTTTTATAAATTGATTCCCATAAAAAAATTGAATGAAATGTTAACAGAAGTACACAATTTTTTGTCTCATTGTAGTTTGTACATTGTGCATTGTGCACGGAACGAGAAATACAAAATAAATAGAAAAATAAACAAAATGGTACAACATATAAATGGTGCGGAAGTAAACTGAAAACTTTAAAATCACAAGAATCCACAAGCAGAAAAATTATGTCACCGACTGACTTTTGATTATTGAGTTTGATGGTTAATTTTAGCAATAAAATAAATTTCCGTGGTGGGGATGGAATTGGATTGGTGTCGTGATGACTGTTGAATTTGATTGTTGACCATACAAGAAATTGTGGGAACGATGTTGAGTTTTGAGTGTTGAGTGTTGGATGAAAATTGAAGGAACCCAATCAGAGTTTGTCCATGGAAAAATCGATGCTGGTGAATGTAAAAGCGTAGCGTAACTTTCTCCACTCCTCTCTCGTTCTCGCTCTCGCGCGCTCTCTCGCTCTGTCTTGTTCTGTCCATTCCTACAGAAAAATGAAGCATCATGTACAAAATTAATTCATATTGTTTTATGCTACCTATTCATAAAATGACAATTGAAAAATTCAGAGTCGGAATGAATAATTATGACGATTTACATGGAAAAACATTATATTTATTTTACAACTACATTTCAATCTGAATCTGAATTTTCAACTAACCTCAAAGTTCAAATGGGATGAACCAAGTTTGGCTTTTGTTTCCTTCTCTGTCTCTGTCTCTCTGTCTCTCTGTCTCTCTGTATGTTGAATATTATCTCATTGTTTCTTGGTGAATTTACACGAGCTCCTCTTTTTAACTCTGTTAATTAATATAATAATCAAATGTCAATGATCCATTATCAATCATCAATTATGCTTATTGACATTTGACATCAAGTACAAAATTTCCTGCCAAAAATACCCAATTCAAAAAATCCACATACAATTCATTTTAAATCCAATCCAATCTGATTACAAATTCCAAATTCCGATTTTAGCACACATTTTATTTTCATAATTCATTTGAAGAAGAAAAACAAATACACATTTCAGAAAAAAAAGTCCAGCCGATATTTAATAACTTGAATTAAACATGAAATAAAACTGAGAATAGTCTGGATTCTGCAATTTGCAATCCACAAACAAAAAGTTCAATCACAACTTTTTTTTAAATATTATTTACAGTTTAATATTGTCAATTTTCAATTTATACGATACGATTGCAACTTGAACTTGAACTTTCTCAGGCCAAACTCCACAAGACCAATTTTTATCCTTCATTGCACTTTGTTCAATGTGAAAATAAAAATAGAAAAAGAAAATATTTATTTAAATACACTCAACACTCACCATATCAAATATCGAGCCAATATTGAATATTGAAGATTGTCCAATGAAAATCGAACCCGTCTGAATGTCTGAATGAAGAGGACAGTTTCCACATGTACAAAAATCCTACAAAAATTTATGTTGGCTCTTAAAATCTCTTAATCTTTTATTCTTGTTTGTCTTTCAATTTTCCCTTCTTTTCTTTTTATTTTGCAGCTAGAATCTAGAATCCAGAGCACAAAAAAAAGTTAAAAGTTAAAATTAACTATGAAATGTGAAATAAAATAAGACTCCGGGCCCAACAGTCAGAAACGGGTAAACAAAAATAAAGTAAAATCAATCTGAGCCAAGTCAAGCCAAGTCAAATGAGGTATCAAAGGGATAAATCCTACGTGTTTTATACAACGGGGGAAAACGGGAGAAAGGAATAATCACACGTAGACAAACACAGACAACACACACACACAGCACACACCCATAGACAATAGACAGAGACAGAAAGAGAGAGAGAGAGAGAGAGAGAATTCATACACGAGTACCTAGAACCCGGGGAAAAATTCGGCAAAGGGCATTGAACACTAAACGGTGAAAGTTGACTGTAAACGGAGAGCAATGTACAACTTAGCCTTATTTATTATGGATGAGTCTAAATTGTCCGTCGACAAAGCTTTAAACTGTATTTTGTATGTTGCCAATACTCGGTATTTGTTTTACGGACTCCATTTCTGTCCTGTATAATTGTCTGCCTGTATTTATTATTGTGTATTGTGTCTGGAGTATGGAGTATTGAACACGGAGAAAAGTGGAAAAAGGAGGGAATTGAGAGTTGATAATTGATAGTTGAGACTCGGGACTCGAGACTAGTCTGAGTTTGAAAAGGGACGGATGGAACGTATGTGTGCTCATGTTGTCTGTTGTCTTGTGGTTTTGTTGTGCTCATTCCACTTTTATTTTCATGTCCGTTTTCTAGAGTTATTATTATAAATGTTATAATTAATTTTGATTGAATCTACAGATGGGAGAATAGAGTCTAGAGTCTAGAGAAGAGAGACAACAGGAAAATCAGTACGTTCGGACCAATATTTCCAACCACCACATGATGATGACCACAGACCAATGTACAATGTACAGTCACGCAACAGCACACACTTTCCGCACTCCACACAAGAGACACAACAACATTCAGGGTACAAATTATAGGTATAGATAAAATTGAGAAATAAAAACGGAATGTAACATTTGTGGAAACATTGCCGGAAATATTCCCACGTCGTATAAAAGTGTAATGCTGTCTTTTGGGTAGAATTTCCCCCACTGTATTTTGCAAGGATTTGAGTGTTGAATGTTGAGTGTTGACGTCTCCTTTTGGGGACACATGTCCACGTGTACAATCTCAGAGGTCTGGAGTCTAGAGTCTAGAGTAAACAAAACCAAAGGCACAAAAACGACAAACACGTCTCACTGAACTCCGGATTCCGGGTTCATGAGAATAACATGACCACTTACCATTCACCAGCTACCAAAATGAGAACAGTTGACCTCGAGTATCGAGTATCGAGTATTGAGTATCGAGTACAAGCACACGTCGTATTCCGTGGCGGTTGACGACCTAAGCCGAATTGCGGAAGAAATCAAGTGGCTTGCCAACTGTGAACAACCAGCAAATAGTCCGAGGTTAAAGCCGAGCCGTAGTCAGCAGTCAACAGTCACCAGGAAGTTAAGACGAAAGATGACGCATTCGGTTGCTGGCCGTATGAAAGAATCCTAATCCAAGTCAGCAACTTGATCCAGTTCTTCAGTGTGGAAATCCAATTCACATACGAAGGTGCTACTCGAAAAATTCTATTCAAATTTATTTGATTTGTGAAAGTTCTTCATTTTTTTCTCATTCTCATTCCAAGATCAAAACAGAACAGCGTTCCAGAAAAAAAGTTTACTTTTTCCTTTTTCATCTCACCTACAAAAATCAATTAAAATTTAAACATTCATTTTTATTCTAATCAAACTGAACTCTGGTCTGAAATTGGTAATTAAAATTCCTTTTTACAAAAATCCAAGGCTGATTTGGCAAACATCAAAAAACTTTAAATAAAAAAGACACTTACAATTTAGTTACTAGAATTTTTTGTTCTTCACTTTGTCCTTGTTTTGTACATTTTTATCAAAATTTGATTGCAAGATTCCAAACCAAGTTTAAAAATTAAAAATGGCAAGAAATCAAAGAGATGCTCAAGCAGATCTGGAAATTATTCAAGTTGTCCCGGAATTCGTACTGCCTCATCAAGTTGAAAGCTGGGCTGCAGCACAAACATTGATCAAAGAAAGCTCCATTTTCAACATCAAAACTAAAACCAAAACAACTGACAATGAAAATCTTGAAGAATCGACAGATAATAGAGAAGACGTTGATGCTCTCACTGACCAAGATGATCAAAATATCAGTGCTGTTCGGTCTGCTTTTCTATTTGACAAAGATCGACGATTCTTCAAAGATGATTTAAAGTACAATTTATGGGCAATTGAATTTGCGGCCTGGTTGAAAATGAGTCCTTTTGGGGTTGATACGAGTATGGGAAAAATCCCACGAATCACAGCAGGCTACACCAAATTTTGGGAAGATGCCCTTTCCTTTTTCTGGTCTTTAGTTGCTTTTATTCGGCTGGGGATTATCTTCTTTTCCGCCGCGAAATTTGCAATGGCAAGTGATATCAAAACAGATTTGAAACAATTGGCTATGATTTTCATGTTGGCGATAAATATATCTGTTGGCATTCCCGTCATGTGGAAAGTCAAATTTCGGAATAAACAAAATATTGTCCTGGTGATGCGCTCCATGTTGAAGTATTTGGAGTCGGGTAAGTTGAATATTTTTATAGGTGAAATTTCGTAGGTAAAATTTTGCAGGTAAATTTTGTAGATAAAATACTTAATTGTAAGATAAATTTTCGTGGGTAGAATTTCATACATACAATTTTGTAGGCCTAACTTTTTAGATAAAGTCTGTATGTAAAATTTTGTAGGTAAAATTTGGTGTGTGAAATTTTGTAGGTGAAATACTGCAGATAAACTTTCCAAGGTAAAATTTAATAGATAAAATTTTGTAGGTAAAACTTTTTAGGTAAAACCTTTTAGGTAAAATTTTGTAGGTAAAATTTTGCCGGTAAAATTCTGTGGCTGAAATTTTGTCGGTAAAATTTTGCGGTACAATTTTGTAGGTAGAATGTTGTGGGTACATGTTCTAGGTAAATTTTGTTGGTAGAATTTTGTAAGCAAATTTTATAGGTAAAGTTTTGTCGGTAACATTTTGTTATGTTATTGTAAAAGTTGAAATGATTTTTTTATATTACAGAACCACCAGTCAAATCAAATCCAGCTCGACCATCAAAAACCCTCCAAGACCTGGTGCTAATTTATTATCCCTTTGTTGCCTACTTGATGGTTCTATTTCCTCCGCTGTTATCTATTGCTGACCCATCTTTTCCGTTTCTCCTCGTCTCCTTTCTCCAAACTGAATCTGGTTCCGGTTCTGCTTCCGGATTCATCTCTAGATTTTCTCCATCTTTTATCTGCATCGTCATGTTGGATTCCGCCATTTTCCTATATTATTGCATGATTGTCCACATAATGTTTTTCTCATATATCGGAATGCATCGGATTCAAGAGGAAGCTGGACTCACTCTCAAACGCTTCAAGTCTTCACCCTCGTCCTCAAACTTTGGGGCGATTAAAGAGACGCTTAAATCCTTCCGTCTCCTCCACCTCTGGACCCACCTCTTCAATATCAGCCTGTCTTCCACCGTCTACTGTGTCAAACTAGAAGCACTATTCGCAACAATCTTTGGGGGATTCGGCTACATGAAAATTAACGCGGTAGAAGACTGGCCATATACTCTAGTTTTCTGTTACCTGTTTCTCGAAGGGCTATTTGTGTACAACGTCATCTTTGGGAGGGTCTATGAAATTCCCGGAAAATTTGACGAGCTGAAAGCTGAAATCCGAAAGGAGACTTACAAATTGAAACGTCAAATACAATGTCAAGCTGCAAATCCGAATCAAAATTCAAATCCAAATCCAGAGGTCAACGAGGTCAAACACGTGCAGCAAGTTTTGAGGTCAATTCCATGGTTGGGAATAAAAGATGGCGTCTACAAGATGGAGCGGATGACATGTGTCAATTTTCTACAGTTTGCATTCCAGCAGATCATGAGTCTACTTCTCACTTATTGAGTGCTCTTCTTCTTCAGTTACCAAAACCCGACTGCAATTTTTTTTCTGTCAATATTTCACCGTTCACATCAATTTTGTCATCAAGCAAATGTTTTGTAATAAATCAAATGTTATTAAAAATTGGTCAAATTTCCCATATTTAAAATCTCCATGACAACTGAATTAATAACAAATCTCCATCAACATTTTGATAATTTTTACTATTGGATTAGTAGCGTTTTTACTGATACTTGATACTTTAAAATAAAAGTGTAGTTAAATTGTATTGGATTTTGGTTAAAACTATTTCGACTCTGCTTTCAAAAGCAGAGATGAAGATCTGCAAGAGAAACTGAGCGTATAGAATACAAATCACAAATCCATTCATCATTCTTTCATTTTACATCTCAATACAAAGTACAATTTTGACTCGCGTTGATTCTAAATTTACATTTCCTATGAATAAATAATATTTTTACGGCTTTTACATTTTCTCATTGTTGTCAGCATTTGAGTTGAAAGGGTAAGCAAGTGCAAAGTTTTGGAATTATTTTCAAAATTAAGGATTAAAGTCACATCCTTGTTTATTTACGTATTGACCAAGCGAGAAAGAATATGTACTGTGGAGATTTCGCCATAATGGGAATAAGCTACATAAAAGTTGTTCAAAAAGCATAAAAGCTTTGACTGTCAAAAGAGAATCAAATGACATGTTTTTTCTCATAAATTCATGACAAAATGCCACTTGAATCTAGTTCAATTCAAAGTACACAAAACAAAATACAAAAGGAATCAAATAGCAATTTTTCCATTGCAGCTGAAGGCTGCACTCGGCAATGGAAATTCCAGTGAATGATTTTGATACGGATATTTTCCCAGGAATTGAACTAAACCGATAAGATAAATTGGCAAATAAACGGTTGGCCCACTGCGACGTGATTTGGTTTGAGTTTTGAGTTGACAGTGATCGATAGAAATTAAAATGTTGCTCAATGGCTAAAACAAGTATTAAAAGTCCAGATTTTTCAAGTGTGATTTCTCTACACATTTTGTTGTTCTCTGCATGTTTTTGCCTTTTTTCACCTGCTCAAATGACTTCATCAATCATCAATCATCAATCAAAATTTTAATCAAGAAGTCAACGTTATGTCAAGCGTGATGAATTTTTCTATCTCTCGTTTCAAATTAATTAGGATTCAAGTGACACGTGTCAAAGTCAAAGTTAAAGTCAGTGGAATGATTTTGTTGATTTTCATCTCTTCAGTTTCAAAGTTAAATCACTGCGACTGGTTCAACTGCAAAGCGCAAGCCAAATCCGGTTTCTCTCAACATAAAACATACGAGATTTAAAATGGGTCGTTTAACAATTAAAACATCATTTAGCTTTTCTATCCTAATTTTTTCGATCCTCGTCCAAGGTAAAATATTCTTTTAAATATTTAAATTTGACATCTTACAAGGAAAAAAGTTTAATGGTTGTTGAATTTTGTAGCGTGGGGAGAAAATTCAGCGGGATCTGCATGCGGTGGTGTTTTGGAGTTGAGTTCTGGTGTTTTGGACTTTGGGTTTTCTCCTGTGGATGGAAATGCAGAGAATTCGGTTCCGGATTTGTGCGTGTGGGTCATCAAACTTCCGGTGACCTCTCAAAACATTCGGTTTCAACTGACTCAAATCCCGCAGTCGAGTCAACTCAATCTTTATTCGCAAGCGGGCCACGTCGCGGGACAATTTTCCATTTTGCCCATTGCGTAAGTCAAATTTGAATTTACATATTATGTTTACTTATTTTTTGTCACTGGTAAAAAACTGTTTTATTTTGAATTTGTAGGACTTTGACGAGTGAAAATGTTGCGAACAGCAAAATCGATGTCAACGATTCGAATGTGATAGCGATTTGGACGCCATCTCGTGTCCAAAATGCGAGTGATGTAGACGGTGCTCTGTTGTCTTTCAAATGGGACAGCGTCAATTTTCAAAGTGCGGGAAATGAAGGGCGAGATTTGGATTTGGTGGGCGGAGTGAATTACGTTGAGGCGGATCGAGGGCGCTTTTCGTGGGTGAAACCGGGCGAAAGTCAGCAAACTCTTTTGTGGGTGCTCAACTCAAACGGCAAATCGGACGAGTCGCTCGAGCTGAAAATTGAGACGGAGTTTGAGAAATGTGAACTGATTGATCCGTGTCTCTGCTCCTATTTCGGAGTTTACGAAGTCTACGACAATTTCCTGCGCGCCGTTTCCACGTGAGTCTAAATTTATTCATAAAAAACAAATTTACAAAAAAGTAATTTTTTTCAATCATTTAAATTG
Organism: Sminthurinus aureus; assembly: GCA_034698265.1. Classification (NCBI taxonomy): domain Eukaryota; kingdom Metazoa; phylum Arthropoda; class Collembola; order Symphypleona; family Katiannidae; genus Sminthurinus; species Sminthurinus aureus. Next base: position 17,739 of record JAQGBH010001489.1, on the reverse strand, counting down.
TCTATTTTTGCAGAGAATGCGGTCGATCTTCGAATGTTCAAGTGGGTGACCTTCGACCTCATCTCGTTGGACTGGGTTTCGTCAATCCGGAATTTCGACGGGACACAAATCACGTGACTTTGAGTTGGAAGGGCGAAGAACCGGAAGATGGCACCACCACAACAACAACAACTGGAGCAACTCAAACAACCACAGAAATTCCAACAACAACAGAACAAACAACATCATGTAAGAAGACTAAAAACATTTAAACATTTTTGTTTCGTGAATAACAAGGATTCCGATTAAAATGTGTATTTAAAAGAGGACAGAAAAGAAATTCAAAATTTCATTTCCTGAAATGCACTTGAATTTTTCAGGTTCGTCGGGATTTCCCAAAAGCTGCTCTGAAATTCAACTTGAATCTGGATCAACTGGAAATTCCGCTGAGCTTCAAAACTGCTTGATTTGGCCAAATGGACCGGACGGCGAATCTCTGCAAGTTCTTTGTGATTTTGACCCGGAAAATGATGGCGGCGGCTGGACCATTTTCCAGAAAAGGTCAAGTGGACCTCAACAAGAATTCAATCGAACTTGGGTTGAATATGCGGGAGGATTTGGTTCTCTCTCTGGGAATTTTTGGCTGGGTCTGGAAAATATTCACGCCTTAACAACAGATGGCGATCAGGAGTTGCGAATTGAACTGGAAGATTTTGAAGGGGAGAAAGCGTATGCAAAATACTCGAGTTTCTCCATTTCCGATGCTGTCGGTTTCTATCGATTGTCAATCAGCGGATTTTCTGGAACAGCCGGAGACTCGATGACGGACACTGAATTTGATAATACGCCTCTCAATGGAATGAAATTCACCACAAAAGACAAGGACAATGATAAATGGACAGTTGGAAATTGTGCGAATTACGAAGGTGATGGCGGTTGGTGGGTGAGTCAAGAGCCAAGAGTTTTGAGTCAAGATACCAAAACCATTAATTTTAATTCCGAATGAAACCATTTAAAACAACTTGAATTTCCCTCTTTTTTCTTTTCCACAACAGTTCAACTGGTGTAGCGCCTCCCAGTTAAACGGGCTTTATCGAGAGAAGGGAGAAACTGGGCGGGGATGAGCTGGAGTTCTTGGAAAAACCAACTTGAACAACTGGCAAAAACTGAGATGAAGATCCGCAAGAAAAATTAGAATCCGGAATCCAGATCGGCGTAGAAAACAAACCAATCCAGTTTTTTGTCATTTCTAAAATTTTTCATGTCAAATGTCAACACGGCGGTTTTTGGCGCCAACAAATTTGAATTTCTCCAATTTTTTTAGACTGACTTTAAGTCAGTCGAGTGTCAAATCAATAAATTTTGGACTAACAATAGAAACCATTAGTAGTGGTTTTTTAAATTCGGGTTTGTGCAAAAACTTGTAGCTCAAATTAAAATTTTTTTATCGCATATTTAATATTCAAGTTGCATATCTTGTGTGTATTTTTTTGGGCATTTTTTTCTAGTTACATTTAACGTTAAAGAAATTGGAGTGGAAATTCTCATTTCCAATATTCAAGTTTAGTGCTGCTTTCATTTATTTATTTATTTATGTTTGTCTGTATTTAATTTTACAAGAGTTGGTTCAATTCGGTTCAGTTTCTTGCTTTCAACTTTGACAAGTTTGTATACTTGCTGCGGGAATCGAAGACCAGCCCTTAATCAACGTGTTAAGCGTCAAAATATTGAATTACATTGACACGATTCGATGGCAAATCTATTCGTTTTGACATTTTCCAGTTAGTTAAAAACTTGACAGCATTTGGCATTTAATTTAGTGTTGATCAACTTTTGCATTCACCGCATTTGGGCCGAGTTGAGTTGCTTTGTTTTGAGTTAAATTAAGTTAACTAATTGACTACGCAACTTTTAATTGGAAATTTCCATATTTTGAGTTTTGAGCCTGCTTAATTAACGATGGTTTTTGTGATTTGTGATTCAAAATTAATTGAATTTGTTTTCAGGATGGTTTTTCTGACTTAATTTCTCATTAGCGATTCGTGCGGTCAGTTGAGTCATGAATTCAGAATTAAAAATCCAGAACCACAGAAAACCGCAAGCAAAATAAATGACGCACAACTTTTTACATTTAAAAGGGCAAACGGAAAACCGGCACTCCTTAAATTTCTACAAGGAAAAGAAAATGAAAATTTAAATTGCTTTTGTCGTTGAGATTTTCCTTTGAAGTTTGCGAGTTTTTACTAATTAATCCGCTCGCGACTTACGAATTGAGTTTGACACAAAAATCACAAGTACAAAACAAAATTAAAAAGTCGGAAAAGTTCTTAAGGATTTTAATAAAAATGTGAAATGTTGAATTCCGCCGTTTTAAAACTCCTGTTGAGTCTTTACCTTTTCTTGAATTATTCTCGCCCAATTTTGGCTGATGTTTTAATTTCCAAACCAAATTCTCTTTCCAACAACAACGACTTTTCAACAAAAGAAAACCAGTGGAAAATCAGCAAACCTGGAGAAATTTGGATCGTGGTCAGTGAAATTTCGTGTTGGGAGTCAAACGGCCGGTGGGAAAATGTCGCAGTTTGTCCAGACTTCACAATTGTCCGGAGTCACAGATTCAGATTTCTTTCGCGGACTGGCCTCACCGGAATTCAGCTCGGGTGCAGAGATGAAAAAGGAAGTGAGGAAATTCTTGAGATGAGTTCTAAAGATGAAGCGGGAATAAATTTACCTCGAGGAGAATGGGAAAACTGGACAAAGGATTCTCGCCCGATTTGGGAAATACATTACTTCAGTTTTGCTGTCGGATTTGCTTTCGCACCGGGAGAAATGAATCTGCGTCGATCAGTCAAAAACTTCAACATGATTTATCACAGTGAAAGTCCAACGGAAATGGCAAAACAATCGGCTTTAAATTCGGGTCGAGTTGTCACCAAATGCCCGGTAGATCACGGCACCTGTGGGATAACGGCGCTGATGGACAAAACTGGACTCGGTAAAATCCTGTTACTTTTGTTTTTTCATCTCCTGTTTTCATAATTTCAAGTCTCGAATCTTAAATCGTCACATTTTAGAGTATTACAAATTTATGATGATAAAACTTAGTAATTTGATTTTTAGGGATTTTGACTGCAATTGGTCTAAAATGTTGTTTTCACTGCATTCCCGAGCAAAAGTGGGAGATTATTTATGAGCACAACAACACGAGGCCGTGTAAAGTCAAAGTGCAGTTCAATGCAACCGTCAGCGTCCAGCCCAGTCCAGAAAATGTTATTTCAGAATCAATAGCCAATCCTGCTAGAACTTTGCTGTTGCAGCAACAGGCCAAAATTTTCTCTAGCCTCAGAGATTTGTTTGGATTTGACTGGGCTAAAACAGCCGATTCAATCTGGACGGATGAAAAAATGGTTGCTGAAGACTTAACTTGCCCAGCCCACAGCTCCTGCATCTTTAAGCAACTCGTGGGTGGATGTGAAACTGTTGGCGTCCGAATCCAGAAATTTATCCAGGAGTCAACTCCCATTGAAAGTTCTTCTGCTTCAGAATCTCCGATCGGTTTGTCAAATTCTTTGCAAAATGCTTCCTCAATTCTGCATCATTCAAAACAATTACTAAAGTTTTAGCACATTTGCTTTTTATTTTTCTGTAGATCCTCATTCGTTTTCCTGCTGTAGCGACGCCATGGAAACTTCCCCATCTCCCAGATCAACAAAACAATTAAAATATCTTCATGGAAACAGCACGAGTTACCAAGTTGTCTGTGACTTTGATGAGGATGGCGGTGGTTGGACGATCATCCAAAAAAGGTCAAGTGGACCTCGAGAAGAATTTGAGAAAAATTGGGCTGAATATGCCAAAGGATTTGGCTCTACAGATGGAAACTTTTGGCTCGGTCTGGAAAACATTCACGCCCTAACAAAAAACGGGGACCAGGAGTTGCGAATTGAACTGGAAGATTTTGAAGGGAACAAAGTGTATGCAAAATACTCGAGTTTTTCAATTTCCGATGCTTCCGATTTCTACCGACTGACAATCAGCGGTTTTTCTCCAGATTCAACTGCCGGAGACTCGATAACGAACACAGACCATTACTCTGGTGGGGTTCTCAATGGAAAGAGATTCAGCACCAGGGACAAGGACAATGATTTATCCGAGTTTAATTGTGCGGCTAATTATGGCGGTGGTTGGTGGGTGAGTATTGAGTGAAGCTAAAAGTGAACGTAGTCACTTTTAATTTTCGAATGAATCCACTTAAAATTTAAATTCACAATTTGTGACGCACTTGCATCAAAAAGTGATGTAGAACAGACCGTTTCAAAAAATTGAAGATAAAAGCAACAAGTTTTTATGTTTTCAATCCTTCAAAGAACAACCACTTGAAATGTGCTCATTTTGTTTTGTCTTTTTCCATTTTCCATCACAGTTCAACGCCTGCACTTCTTCCCGTTTAAATGGACCTTATCGAGAGAAGGGAGAAATCGTTCAATTTGGAAGCGCCATATTCTGGGACTCGTGGAAAGGGGATGAAATTTCCCTGGCAAAAACCGAGATCAAGATCCGCAAGAGAAAATCCGAGTAGAAAATAAATGAAAAATCCATTCACTCTTCACTCTTTAATTTCATCTCCATCAAAACTTACTCCATTTCAATTTGAATAAATTAGTTTTTGCTCTTTTTATTTATTTCACAAGGATTTTTTGTCAGCAAATTTTCCTCTCTTAATTTTTACAACTCATTCACTTTTTGCTTGTTTTTCTCAACATGTTCAAAATGTGCTAAATGTTTTTGTTGGTGATCGGAAATGAACATGAAACAAATAAATAAATAAAATGTGCAAATTGGACGCCGTTTATTAATTTTCATGTCCTGCAAAACGATTTCTGGTTGAAGATCTATAATATTTTCTCATTTTCCTAATGAAGCACCTATAGAAAAATGCAGTTTTCATTGCGGTCTCAAAATGAAATGGTGAGGGTTCCTGAAATCCATTTTTAATCTTTTTTTACTGTTTGTTTGTACATCTCATTGAAAAGCAAGACAAAATGTATTCAAAAAATGTGCCAAAAAGACGGTTTTTGTAGTTTTTATGCTAAATGTTTTTTCCAACAATTTTAATTATTCCTTATTTCTGTTTGTACAGAGAAAAAGTAAGTAAACTTAGTTTTAGTATTACAAAAATATTCTCTTGACTTGTTGATGTTGATAATTATTATATTAATTTTGTTATTTCTATGTACTTTTGAAGCTCTTGTCACAATAATAATTACATGAAAAAGAATGTTTAGGGTTTGACTGTAGTTTTAAATTTTAATACTCATGTTAACTCTGATTGTGAATCCGAGTCTTTATCCTTACTAATATTCTCACTATTTATTATTTCCATATCCATTTGTTTTTCTCCTTGTAGTGGTTCTTTTTCAATTTTTGAAGCATGAGGTAAATTTTTAATAGCAGTGTTCACTTCAGATTTTGATTTCTTATGGGTATTTTTCAAATGAAGTTTCAAACTGGGTTTTATCTTTGCAGCATATCCACAACCGGATTCCGGGCACTTGAACCGTCTCAGATTGGAATGAAAACCATTCAAGTGAAGTTTGAGGAGTGACTTACTTGTTGCTTTGTAAGGACAGAGATGACAAGCAAATTTCTTAAGACCGACATGTACAGAAACCACATGGACGTTCATATTTTTCTTAATTGGAGTTTCATACGAACAGGACGGATAAGAACAGCTGAAAATCGGGAAATTGCTCCGTTTTCCGTGTCGACTAAATCCGTGATACTTGAGATTATATTTGTTCCTAGTAGAATATTCACAGGTTGGCTCTAAACATTTGAATATAGGTTTTTCCTTTGGAGATGATGAAATTTTGTGAGCACGGAGAAGATGGGCTTTGAAGTAATGTTCGTAGTTTGTTTTGTAGTCACACAAAGTACAGGAATGTTGTTGTTTGTGAATCACTTTGTGATGTTGTAGAAGGGCTGGAGTGGGAAATGTTTTGTCACAGTGACGACATTTCAAATTTTGATTTTGATGTGAACTCCATTTTCCGTGCCGATTAAATTCGTGATACTTGAGATTACGTTGGCTGATAGTAGAATATTCACAATCCGGGTCTGAACATTTGAATTTAGAGTTTTCCTTTGGATATGATGGTTTGTGAGCACGAAGGAGATGAGCTTTGAAATAATACTCGTGTTTTGTTTTGTAGTCACACAACGTACAGGAATGTTGCGGTTTGTGAATCACTTCGTGATATTTTAGCAGGACGGAAGAGGAAAATGTTTTGTCACAGTGACTACATTTAAAATCTTGATTTTGGTTTGAATCTGGGTCACAACCTTCGTTTTCTTCTTCTTTGACTTGTGAAACCCGAAGTTTCGTTGTTATATACATAGTACATATATATATATATATACATACTAATATCTATAATATAGGTTATATGCGATAAAATGATACTTGCATGTTTTGTGTATAGAAATACAATACTTTATTTTGGGTTTTCTCGAAAACTAGCTCATCGAACATTCTGAGATTTTGTGAATAGTTAGATAAATATGTTGTTAACATAAGGGTGACCTCATATTTACACGCCCGCAAAGTTTTGACCTCACAGGAATGTTTATTGTAAAGGTCAAATCTAGAATAATAATAATATTGATACACATTGGACCAAAACTGGTATAGTAGGAAGGAACGCCACCTAGGAGAGAACATATGTACTAGATGAGCTTAGAAGTACGTGTAGTACGTAGAAGGTAATACTAAGAAAAATAAACAGAAGAGAGTAAGAGAGCGAACGAAAAGGTCGTGTCAGTTTTTAGTCCTGAGCTACTTTAACCTTGTACTATTATCACTGTATCTTTGGGAGTCAGCAGAGTTAGTCGCAACAACACTTTTAATGTGAGTTGTGAGTTTTGAGTTTCGATTTTATAATAATCTATATAATAGATATTTTTGTTTAGTTTAGAGCTAGTAGGTTATGGTTTAGAATTTTAAAAGTAATAGTAATTGTACTCCTATGTGAGTTGTAAGTTAGAGTCATTTTTAGAGATTTTGTGAGATTTTGAAAAGTTAAAAAGTTAAAAGTTAAAAGGGAGAAAAGAATAAAGAGTTAGAAGGAAAAAGTGAATCCAACCTTGTTTTAATTGAAATCCGGGAGGAGTTCAAGTAAAAACCAAACCCGTATTGTGGTATTAAATATTATATATTATAAAGTAAAATATCATATTATTATTGTGTAACTTATCTATAAACAAATGTTACTTATATAAAATATCAACCAATATTTACTCAAGAAATTACCTATAATATTTATATAATATATAAATGAAATGTGTGTGTGTGTACATAATATAAATAAAATCTTATGTATGTTTAAAAGTTAAAATAACCCGTTTTATATTTAAAAGAAGCTTTGAGGTAACTATTGCTCGCTTCACTTATTTTAGTTTATAAGGAAGAAAAACCCCCTTTCAAGTATCTTTTTCGTTAGCGTTATAATAAAATATTATAACATATCATATTTATATTCCGCTTATCTTTCCCTTTTATTTAGAGCCAAGCAAGTCAACATCTTAAATACAGTATTACCTGTATCTATATACTTATAATATTATAGTCGTAGGATACTAAAAGTATTCTCTCCTTTTTATTATTTCCTTTGTACGATATTCGTAACAAGATAAGATGAAGAGTAACATTTTATGGAATTTTCCTTTCCTTTTTGTTTGTTTGTTTTTCTCAATAAATGAAGAATTTTAAGTATAAATAAGCAGAAAAGGAATCTTATTTTCGAGATAGCCTCAAAGCAAGGGTGTCATTTTTTTTCCATTTCCTATGTGTAATATAGGTATACATACATATCTCGCCTTCGTCACTTATATAACATTGGAGTTATACACCCACTCTGCCTTATACCTAAAATCCTTGGAGTCTTAATTTGGAATACCTTCGCCGTTTGGGAATCGAGAAATTTGGAGAAATACATAGTAAGTTTCACAGCATGCAGCATTCAACGAATTTTTAAGAAAAAAATACCAACGATCTCTAAACACAGGTGAATCCAAACACAATTATTATTATATTCGGAACGTTTATGGGTGGTAGCTGAGAGCACGATTATCTCTAATTTTAAGTATTTTACAAAGTACGAACAGCATCATATTTACATATATTAATAGAACAACACGAAAGAAAAGAAAACATTTTTTCTGGATAAGTATCAAAGATATTTAAATAGCAATCCAGAGCTGGTACAAAGTACTAATTGTTCTATTAACATAATATTTTTCGTTTATAACTCTACGGAAGTAAATAGAATACCTAGTAAATATTGCATAAAAATAAATTATAACAAATAATAATAAATAATAATAAAGAAAAATAAAGAAAAATAAATAATAATTGCATCGCTCTTATATATACGCAATAGTCGCCATACATATAAGCTACAACGAAAATAAATAATAATAAGAAGAATAAAATATAAAACGAAATAATATTATTCAAATATCTTGTAGGATAATAAGACAAGTATTTTTTTTGTTTTGTTGAACGTTTAGTGAACAAGTCCATTGTTCTCTCACATTTACATAAATTCGTCTTTTGTCTTTCGAGTCCATTATAGAATACGATGTACAAATAATGGTATCGGTAGTGGGTAGAAGTTTTGTCGTTTTGAATTTTAAGTAGATAAGAAGTAGGTTTTGTCGTTTTGAATTTTAAGTAGATAAGAAGTAGGTTATCTCTCTACATAATCTTTTTTTTTTTTTTCTGGAAGAATAATAATACCACGAACATACGCTTGAATACATAATTACCTATAGTTTTAGAAGTAAGCGAAGTTATATAGCTACTAGTACAACGTACCAGTATCTTAGGTAGTATTATATAAAGAATAAATAGATTTTTTTTTCCCGTTTTCTTGTTTTAGTATTTCACGAGGTGAATACTAATTAGTTTAAATAATATCATCATAATATTATATATTACTTCAATATGAGTGAAATAGGAGATAACGCAGACGACAGTAATCTCTCGCTGAATAATAATAACGGCCAGGATCCTCCTCAAAACAATATAGGATTAGAGACTGATCCTCCTCAAAATAATACAGAGGGGATGCCTAATGTGCCTTCTGAATTCAACACAGTAAACGGATTTGGTGCTAATGCAGCTACTACTTCAGGTCAAAGACCGACATATGAAGAGATAGCAGAAAAATCATATTGCCAGTTCATAATTCTTAAGTACAAGCTCAAAGAGCCTGATTTACAAAGTAAAATACAAGATGCTAGAGCGTTTGAACTTTCAGAGGCATTACCAAAAACCAAAGGTTTTTCAAACTTCGATAGATTTAGGAGGAATTTCAAAGATCCTAATGTACAATATTTAACGTATTCAGATTTTATAGAGCTAGTAGTGAAGAAGTATGGAGAGGGGGCTTTTACAAAATCATCTTTTCTTCGTAATACTAATTATCCATTTCATACTGATAGTAACAAAAAGAGTGAGTCTAGACCTAAAACCACAACGAGTTTTGGGAATAATAGTCCTAATACATTAGAACCATTTAGTTCTTATAAAGTGAGGAGAGATGTAGAGGAAGAAGCATGGGATCGAGTTTATAATGATCCAGAATATAAGGAATTTTGTTTATTTAAGCAGAATAAGAGCCAGAGTAGTAGTTCTACCTCCGATACTACTATTGATACTAGGAAGGTTAGATTTCGAGAAAATAACAATGATAATAATAATACAGAGGAAAATGAAAATGAGGAGGATCACCATAGTGAGTCAGATAGTGAAGATGAGAAAAGTATGAAAAAGTTTGGGAAAGTTTTTGCAAAAGTCATGATAGATAGTCAACAGTCAGCTACTAAGCATGGTGGGCCTACAGATACTTATTATTTTGTACAGAGTATAGGAAAATATAATGGTAGCAATTCATCTAAACAATGGATGGACACATTTAATATGGAATGTTCACAGCATCAACTATCATCTTTATGGAAAATACGGAATTTTGATAAAGTCATTGAAAGTTCGCCGTTGTCCTGGTGGATGTCAGAGAAAAGTCGATATTTCTCTCTATTAAAAACAGTAAAAGACGACGAGCTTTGGTGTCTTATTGAACGCGCTTTTATTACCTTTTTCTCCGGAAAAAATATTCGTGAATCCTCTCGACGTCAGAATATGACTATTTCTTTTAAATTTGGAGGAGATCCAATTAAATACGTAACGGATAAACTGGCATGTTTGAATGGTATGAATCCAAACATGGAGGATGATGAGAAGATACGGCATTTAATGGGAGGTCTTCCTTTCGATTTAAAGGGTCTAGTCGCTGCTAGAGGATTACGTAATGTCACTGATTTTATTGACGGACTTACAACACAAATTCAGTACCGTCCTCTTAATAAGAATCGTAATTTTGAAAGGAGAGAAAATAACTCTTTTTCTACTAATGCTAATTTCTCTGAGTCTGAGAGTGTAAAATCCCAAAGTCCACAAGTGAGCGGAGATATACGAGGCATAGCTAGTAATAATAATAATAATAGTAGCTATCCAGTTCAGTCTAGTAATGATAATAATTATTCAAATAATAATAATAATGAGAGTCATGCGAAGAGACAAGATAGAGAAAATATTCATTGCACTTATTGTAATAGATCAGGTCACACATTGATTTATTGTTACAAGCGGATAGATGCAGGAGGTGAAAAGCCTCCGAATTTTGTTGATAGACGCAATAAGTCTCAGGATTTTTAGGACGTCTGATTTTTCGGGAAAATCAGACAGTCAATTCAAATCGTATTAATAATAATAATAATAATTTAAAATCGTTGAAAACATTAGAATTTAAGAATAGTTATAGGAATAGTCATAATAGTAATAATAGTATTTCAAAATCAAGAAGTAATTATAGTCTAGATAGAGAAGATGGATCTTTTAAAAATGTAGGATCTTTTTCTAATAAAAATATTAAAAAGAATAGAGAGAATAATAATAATTATCAAGTTTATGATAGTAATAATAATTTTGTTTGTCATTTAAAAAGTATAGCAGAGAATCTATACACTTCCGATAATAATAGTTCAGGTAGTAAGAATTTCAGATTTCCCGATTCAAATGATAGTTCAAATAGGACTGGTAGAAGAGAATCGTTTATTCAATCTGAACAAGTAGAGTCTTGGTTAGAGACTTGTACAAATAAGAATCGTTTCGAAATTTTAGGAACGCTTAATGATAATGATAATAGTTCGATAGATAGTATTTCTTCACATGGTGAGATTGCATCTGTATCTTCTGTTGCGAAGTGGAATGTGCCACACGTTACGGGAAAACGAACACACTTATACTCAGTTGAGATTGGTAATAAAAATTACGATGCGCTTGTTGATAGCGGAGCTGAATTTTCGTATGTCAGTAATAAATTTTTAAAGAATATTTCTGAATTCTGTCGAGTTGGAGAATGTAATAAATTCCCAGTCGAATTATCTTGTAAAGTTGGTAAGAGAGTCTGGGTGACTCGTAAAGCAAAAATCACTTTTAAAACTATTTGTGGTCGAGACATTGTCTGGGCTTTCTATATCGTCCCGCATGTAACCTCTGATATTTGTATAGGATTAGACATAATGGATTATTACGGAGCTTTAATTTTATATCCAGAAAGAAGAATAACTTTTAGATATTTTCCTTCAGATAATCGTAGTGATAACAAGTCAAAGAGCCTTAGATTTTCAAAGAAAGAATTCAAAAAGCTAAGAAATATGATGGTCAATCGCATCAATCATAATAGTAGTATCACTCCTTTTTACAATAATAATGCAGTTCGAGTTCTTAGAGTAATAAAAAGTGGTAAAAATATCTCTAGCTTTTCACAAAATCCACTTACAAATTTTCCTGTTAATACACACATTTTATCTCACATCAGTCCACAAACAAACACACTTTTTGGTAGGGTTGATCCTAATAAATCGGTAACTAGTGAAAGAGTTATCCTTAATCATTACAATTCGGCACACAAAAGTTATAGAGACGCATTACTAGCGGATACATGTATTAAAGATACTCGTGTACAAAGTACTCGTCCTAAAGTAAGTCAAAAGATTTTTGATGCGGTTTTTAATAAAAATAAATCACCAAATGCATATGTCTATACTCCACGTTATAATAATAATTATAATAGGAATAACGTTTCAAATAATAAAAATCCTCTTTTAGCCAATATTAATAAACCTATTAAAAGTAATTTAGGTAGAAAGCCTCTTGATTTTATTTTGGATTCGGAAATTAATAATAATAATAATGATAACGATATTAAGAGAGAGAGAAAACCCACAGAACACTTTAGATTTTTACGTACACTTCGTCCTTTAGTCATACCTGCATTGTCTTTTCAAAAGGTTAAACTCTACACTGAAAATTCTAATGCTAATGGAAATATTGCGGCTGAGCCGAATAAAAGGCTTGAGTCAAAGTACGGTCTACACTTGGGCAATGTATATCTTGATGTTGCGAATGGAGAAACCTATTCTCTTATAGCAAATTTCACCTCTTTACCAATAAAAATTCCTTCTCTTAAAAACGTCTATACATATGATTTTATAAAAGAAGAATTACCAGTAATAAAAGATGAAAGCCAAGAGCTTTCCAGTAAAAATTTAAAATCAATGAAAAATCAAAATAATACTCATGGACATGCATTTAATAGTGTCTCAAATATATACACATCGAAAGAAAGTCCAGTATCTGCTAATAATAATAATACTAAACACGCATTTAATAGTGTTCATAGTGTGATGACTCCAGAAGAAGAAAGTCAATTACTACTAGATGACAGTCTCGAGTTTTCGCAAAAAGAAAAACTTTTACACGTTCTACGAAACCATCGTAAAGCTTTTGCTTACTCTGATTCAGAGCTTGGTGAGATAAAAGATGCTATTTGCTCAATTGACATTGGCACTCATCCACCTATAAAATCAATGCCATACAGAAGTTCTTTTGTTGAAAGAACAGCGTGTAGAGAGATATGTCAAAAAGAGAAAGAGCTTCACATGATTGACGAGAGTTCTTCACCCTGGGCATCACCAGTAGTATTGAGAAGAAAGAAAGATGGTACCTTTCGTATGTGTATAGACTACAGAAAAATTAATCTAATATGTAAGAAAGACGTTTATCCTATTCCCCGTATTCAAGATGCTCTAGATCGTATGGGTGGTGCCGCATATTTTTCGTCTATGGATTGTCAGCAGGGGTTCAAACAAATAAAATTAGATGATGCAAGTAAAGACATTTTAGCTTTTATAACTTTTGATGGTAAATACACACCAAATAGAATGCCAATGGGGTTATGCGTTAGTCCGTCCATTTTCCAAAGAACCATGGATAACATCCTTGGAAATCTTAAATGGACGATTGTCGTCTGTTATTTGGACGATCTAGTAGTTTACGGAAAGACTTTTGAGGAGATGATTTCACGCTTAGAAACTATTTTAGAAAAGCTAACTGAATTCAACGTTAAACTCAGACCCTCAAAGTGTAATTTTGGCTTTCGTAAACTGAAGTATTTAGGACATGTAATTAGTGAAGAGGGTATAGAACCAGACAGAGAGAAATGCGCAGCTATAGAATATTTAAAGCAGCCTACGTGTGTAAAAGATATTAGGAGTTTCTGTGGTCTTGTAGGATATTATCGTAGATTCATCCAGAATTTTTCTAAAATAGCTAGACCTTTACATGAATTAACAGTAAAGAATTCTCCGTTTAATTGGGGTGAAAGACAGCAAAATGCATGGAGTGAATTAAAGAATAAATTAATAACTGCTCCAATCTTAGCTTATCCTTTAGAAGAAGGTGATTTTGAGATCGCTTGCGATGGGAGTTTAGAGGGCTTGGGTTCAATTTGTTTTCAATGGCAAAATGGAGTCAAGAGAACTGTAGCATATGCTAGTCGATCGCTAATAGCCGCGGAGAAATTGTACACTGTATCTGAGATCGAGTGTCTTGCGGTATTGTTCTCGATAGAAAAGTTCCGATGTTATGTTTACGGAAAACGGTTTACCATTTATTCGGATCACGCTAGTTTGCAGTATTTAATTAATTTAAAAGATCCTACGGGTCGCTTAGCACGTTGGGCTCTAAAGTTAGCAGCGTACGACTTTAAAATAATTCATAATCGAGGTTCTCAACACTTAGCACCAGATTGCTTAAGCAGATATCCTTTACCTCTAGTTGTTAGAAGTATAAGAACTGCTCCTTTTATTTATTCTCAGTCCATAGAAGAAATTCCTACCTTACCTGTAGATAATAGTCTTTTAAAGAATGAAGAAATATTAAATATTTATCCTATTTTGAGAGATAATGATAATAATAAAAAGTTTTCTGAATTGCAATACGCCGATAGATTTTTAAAAAGAATAATAGATAATTTAAAAGAACGAGATAAAAATTCTGATTCCAGATCTCACAACACATCTATTTCAAGTAAAAGTAGTATCAAAAATTTTAAATCTTTGAAAGAAAAGTATACTTTAATTAATGAAATTTTATACAAAGTCAATCTGACAGAGCAAGGATATTTATGGCTCTTAGTTATTCCTTTTTCTTTACGCTTAAAAATTGTTAAAAGTGTTCACGAAGGAACCGTTTCACATCTTGGAATTACTCGTACTTTATTTATTTTACACAACAAATATTATTGGAATAATATGTATAAAGATGTGCGTATTTTTATCTTACATTGTAAAACTTGCCAACTTTTTGCGCGTAATAATCAGAAAGCCAGCGGACCATTATGTCAGGTCTTACCTCCAATTGAACCTTTTGTTCGAATTGCAATTGATTTTGTTGGTCCCTTTCATAAAAGTAATAATAGAACGTATATTTTAACCATTGTCGACACAGCAACGCGTTGGGTCGAACTTTTTCCTTGTATTTCAGACACTGCGTCTGAGGTAATTAAAGCGCTTAAAGTTTGTACTTTATATAAATTCGGATATGTGAGGGAGATAGTGTGTGATAATGGAACACACTTTACTTCTCATGTTTTACACGATTTTTGTAAAGAGCATAATATAAAAATAATGCACATCTCCAGATATCATCCTCAAAGTAATGGTATTTGTGAGAGAACTAACGACACTATAAAAAGGACTTTAGCTAAATTTATCAACGTTAACCATAATAATTGGAGTGATTTACTTTATAAAATCGCTTATTCCATAAATATTACGCCGAATGAGAGCACAAAATTTTCGCCCTATTTTCTTTTATTCGGACGAGATCCATTAATCAAGACTGATAATATTTTACCAGCATTACTAAATAATCGTTTAAAAGAAACTCCACAAGAATTCTATGAGCGTGTATATAAAAATCGTCTTGATGCATGTGAGAATACACGAAAAGCTCAATTTAACCTGAAGCAAAAATATGATAAGAATAGAAAAATAATCAAATTTCCTATCGGTTGCCTTGTTTTACATAAGAATTTTTTAAGAATAACGGGAAAAACAGCCAAATTCTTAGTTAAATTCAAAGGTCCCTATAAAGTTAAAGCACAAGCTTCGCCTGTGTCGTACTATATAGAAGACTTAAGAGAGAAATCAAATCACAAAACGTGGTTACGTTCTCATGTAAGTAATATGAAATTATATCGACCGTCTTTAAATATTTCGGAACTTGACTTAAGTTCAAAAGATTCTGAGCCAGGCGACGTTGAAAGTGTCGTAATGCAGAATTGGCAACAAGATGTAATTTCAGAGAACGATATGATAGAGGATGACGGATGTTGGTTTTCAAAAGAAGACGTCAATCCTAATGTAAATAATCAAAAGAATGAAATAAATACGGAAATAATTACAGAAAATAATAATGCAAATAATAATGAAAATAATAATAATGAGAATACTCCTAATCCAGAAATACTCATGATAGAGGATTATTCCGAAAGAGAGGAAACAAGAAAATCAATGCCAATATTCAATTCAGTTTGGAAACCACCAGTTACTACAATGAGTTTTGAGAGTTCTAATAATAATAATACTTCTCAAACGCAAATTCTTACTCCGCATCATGATAGTTCAAATCCTCAACCACAAAGAATGATTCTAAGAAGGCATCATAATAATATAAATAATGAAAATCCTTTACCAAATACTCCTATTCATAGTCCAGATACCACGCCAGATAAAAATAATCCTAATCTTAGTTTACAGAATAATGCATCTATTCAAAATAATTTATTTAATCCGCCTATACCTAATAATAACAATAGTACTTATAATGTAGATTTAAGTATGTCATGTAATGATAGTTTTAGAGATTGCGTTTCTAGTTTAAGTAATAATGATAGTTATACTATACAAAACAATAGTAGTCTCGTGAATCAAAATCTTTCGCCTAAGAACGTCCCGAGTTCAGTAGGAGAAGATTCTAGTATTTTAAGTTGTACAATGTCAGACGACACTGTAATCCAAAACTCTAGCAACAGTGTAGGGGAGGAGGAAGTCCAGGAAATACCAGTATTTTCTGTCAGTAATGAGAGTGATACAATAATTCAATCAGAAATAGATATAATTAATTCACCTAGTATAATAAATCTTGATTCTAGTATTAGTATGCAAAATAATCATAGTTCCAGTGTAGATGTAAGCGAAGAAAATACTTCTGGAGAAAATTCAGTAGTTATACCCGAGTCAGTCAACGTAGATAATTCAGATACTGAAATAACACCTACCGACGAAGAGATGAGTCAGATTCGAGAAGAGGTAAAAACTACGAGAAGTGGAAGGCAGGTAAAGAAACCTGTAGTTTTTGATCCGTCTGAGGATAAAAATAGTAATAAAAGTAGTAGAAAATCTAGTAGAGTAAGTTCTAAAATCAGTACTAAGAGTAGAAAGTTGAGAAGGGTGGGCATAAACGTTCCAAAATTAAATAATAATAATGATCATTTTGATTCAGATACAGATAGTGATAATTCGGATAAGTCTAAATCTAAAAAGTCTGATAATATGGATAAAATGTCCAAGAAAATGGAATTATTCAGTCAATTTATGAATGTGTTTATGAATTAATGGTATGTAAATGTGTGTTGTGCTTGTTCTGTTTTGTTTTCCTATTGTTTTGATTTATTTAGATGTCCGAAATTGATTTAAAGTCAGTGAATGGTGAGAAGGAAGAGAAACCGGAAGTCGCAATGTATGTGGAGGAGGAGTGGGAAGAAGCGTACGATCATAAGAAACCAACGCCTCAAGATTTACTCCCAATAAACAAAGGAAGTCAAGCCACGAATGATGAGTGGGAACTATGCAGTTTCGAGAAAAGCATAGAAAAATTGGAAGCTGATTTGGCTCGGATGATGGTGGAGGCAGAAATTGATAACTGGGATATTGTCGTGGAGGAAGAAATTCAAGCTTGATTCAGAAGAGAAGACCGGTGGGTAGACTACCGATAAAGTTCTATTAATTGGGGAATAGTGGGTAGATTTAAGATTAATATTAGTTTAAAAGAGAATAATTTTGTTGTTTAATAGTTAAGAAAAATAGGTTAATATATAAGAATTACATATAATACATAAAATATTATTATCATTGTGATTTAAATTATTGTTTGAAAATTTAAAAATTGTAAAAAGTATTTCTAAATCCGGAGGATTTAATGTAGGTCGGGAGGTGTGAAACCCGAAGTTTCGTTGTTATATACATAGTACATATATATATATATATACATACTAATATCTATAATATAGG